>APFE031025988.1:171501-190163 GCA_000404065.3 Pinus taeda
TCTTCTGCAATTTATGTTTATGTTCTATCTGTAGTTTACTTTAATGCTGATGTGATTGCTAATCTGGAAAAGATATTGAGCTAACTATGAAAATTGAAATAAATTGCTCTAAGCATAGAACATACCTAAAATTAACAGTGTTCCATACACTTGTATCAAGAACGTTTGGCATACTGAAGATATATTGGATGGAAGTTTTATTTCCTTTGGTTATACTATACTATAAGATATGTATTCAAAAGCACTAAGTGTTGTTTTGAAGTTGCTAAGTTTTGAGCCTCTAATGCCACATACCTTGTGAGGGCTTTGTTACCAACCATCTATGGGTGACCCCTATAGGAGAAATTTTTTTCTCCTAGAATAGTCTTCAGCCGACAGCTCCTTGCAACCACCAGATAGCTCGATGTGCCATCGTTCTCGCCCTACCTGAGCCAGCCATTATGTGCCCTTGCTCATCTGTTATGATCGTATTTTTGAAAGTGGGCCTTCCAATCCCGAAGGTGTGGCTTTTCATTCTGTAATTGGCTATTTTTGCTTTCTTTCCTTGGACATTTTTGGACATGGATTAATGGAAGGATTCTGCAGAAAGAATAGGTTTGGATTGTACTCTTGTTTCCTTGTCCCAACTTGGTGGTTAATCTTGTATTCTAATCTCCTCTATTGGCTACTAGCTTTAGGAGTGGGATTACATGGAAAACCTTGATTTTGGTTGTGTGATCCCACTTCCCGGCACCATACATATCACTCCCCACCACTCATTATAACCCCTTTTCACATTTTTCCCATTTGGGTCCACAAGGAGTTAGCTTCCCCCTCCCCTTGTCCACACTTGGGTCGAACCTGGAACAATGCCTTGGAGGTTGATGCAACTAAAAAGAAAATTACAACATAATTTGGCCACTTACAATAGGAAATGTACCATAAAATGAAAAAAGATGGTCGCCGACATAAAAATTTAGCACGTTGGCAAAAGCCAAATATGAGCTCTACCCCTTCTCATTATGGCCATCACTGTGATTCCTAGGGCCCATATGTGAGGCCCCTGCATCATTAAGGAACTCATGATTGTCCCAACCCTTGGTGGGCAATGAACTGCCTAACCTTAAAGGGGTATTCACTTCTTTATCATATGCATCATGCTCTTATTCCCTGGAGCCCCAAGTAGTTAAAAGAAAGAAAAATCATTAAAAGGCATATGATCTCTCATTCTTACTATGATCATACTATGATTAGTATAAGAACACCTGCCTCTATGACTATTCACGCAACATATCCAAAAATAAAAATGGGAAGAATCATATGTAGGATTATAAGGGTGGGATGTGGAAAAACAAGAGACCCTTACATCATAGAAAGGAACTTTGGAGGAAGGGAAGGGAGGGCCTTGTCTCCTCATGAGAGACAAGGGAGGGCTTGTGTCATCTTCTAGCACACATTGATAGAGCATTGACATGATATTGAGCCACTAGAGTTTTGAAGGAAATGTAACTAGGTTCAATCTTCATAAATGTACTTTTGATATTTGTATTTGTTCAAGAAAAGAAATGTTATTTTTATAATATATGTCAATGAGTTTCTTGCTCATTGAAATAGGTCTAGCACGTGTTAAAGTGTTATAGGCGAGTCAAATGGTCAAAATAAAATGTTGAAGACCTTAAGGGCATGTTACACCATGTATATTTGTGTATAAGAGTCAAAGAATAACCCTCCAAGCAAAGTCAAGTCTTCTCCAAGCATGTAACACCACCAAAGAAACCATCTGAAGCATAGATATCAAGTCGGCCTTCTAGTCGGCCTAAAAGGAGGGATAGTCCTCTATATATAGAGGTTGTCCACTCCATCATAACGTTAAGCAATTACCTTTGAAATCAGCGAAGGTAGGAAGTCGAGAAAAAGGTAAAGAAGGACGAAGAAAAGGTCTCCAAGTGCAGTGAAGAAGAAGGGTACACAACCGAGCTCAAGAGGATTGTTTCTAGGGCAAACCGCAGTCACATGTGAGAAGATAAAGAGGGTATCTCTACTATCTTAGCAGCCCTCCACCACAGTCACACACATCTCATTGGTTGGGCTATAAAAGTAGGCCTATAAGGCCTCTCACTCAAGCAAAAAGGAAGCACACTCAAGCGAAGAAGAAAAAAGGACCTCCACACAAGAATCTTGAAGGAATCCCCTCACAAGTGTGAAGAAACAGTGATACATTGTTGTCATATTAGACCTGCAACTACATCTCAAGAAGGGTCTCGATTGGAGGAAGGATAGAGTACTCTTCATATGTAAAGGAATCTACCAAGGAACAAAGAAGAACATCTCTTATTGAAGATACCTAACAAGGACTACTATCAGGTGTCGGAATAAGGATGAAGTGTCGGGAAGCAACATGCCAGAAGAAGGAAGACTAAGTGTCGAGGAACAAAGTGAAAAAAGGAGGAAGGACTTGACTTGTGCTTGGAGGATATTCTTGTCAAGGGTCTAGGGTTTGACAATTGATCAAGAAGAAGCTTCAATAAGAGAAACTTACTAAAGGGTTTTCCTCTCAAGAGAAGAGAGGTTTTGGCCCTGGAAAAGAGCCAACATCTTGTGTTCTTGTTCTTATGTTTTTGGTAGCAGTTTGATGGAGTACACACACATGCATTAATAAGAAGAAGAAGAAGATTAAGCTAACAACAAAAGTAAAAAATACTCCACAAATTTTTATCAAGTCGTGGAAGAATCACACTACACCTAATTTCCCTTGATTCTCCAACATGGTTTCAGAGCTAAGGTAACACATCAAGGAAAGGGCATCTCAAGCACACTCATCAAGGAAGGACATCTACAAAACTTGAAGCATCTAGCCAAGAAGTCTCAATCACTTTAAGGAAAAGAAGATCTACCATCTATCGTTCATCAAGAAAGACTACAAGGCAAGAAGGAGAGCCTTACATAAAGGCACCTACAAGAAGATCAAATCAAAGAAGGACCTACATCAAGCTACAAGTCTCATCATCAAGCAAGTCCACTAGGAGAAAGCAACTTGAAAACATCAAGATCTAAGGAAGGCAAGCCATCAAGTCTTCAAGGAGAAAACTAGTTTATTACATCTCAAAATCTATCAAGTATATGTCCCCTTCTAAATATACATCAATGTCTTTTTGCAAGGAAAGCAACAAATTGGTAGGTACCAATAACTTTCTTGCATGGAAGAAGAGGATTGTTTTACTTCTCAAGGAGAATGAACTTCTAGAACACATCAAAGGGAATATCACTATCCATGCTAAGGATTAAACTCAAGCCTTAGCCAAGTATAATAAGGAGGAGACAAGAGCTCAAAGGATTCTAATAGAATCCATCAAAGACTCTCTCATTCCTTGTGTTTCCAAACTTCAAACATCAAAATAAATCTATGATAGACTAGTAGAGCTATTCTCGGTAAGCACACCTGGAGAAGCGATATCTCTTCGAAATGAGTTGTACAAGATGAAGATATCAAAGGAAGGAATAGCTCCCTACTTCATGAAGATCTCTTAGATGAGGGATCAACTTCAAGAGCTAGGGGAAGTCATGTCTGACAGAGAAATGACAATTGTAGTACTCAATGCTCTACCTGAGGATTGGGGAAACTTCACATCAAGCATATATGCTAAGAATGAAGCCACCCCACTAAGTGAAATATGGTCTCTATGCAAGATAGAGGAAACAAGACTCAAAGCAAAGGAAGAAGTAGGAGCAAAGGAGCAAGCTTTTGCTACCATGGCCAAGAGAAATGGGAAATTTGGCAAATTTGGTCCACAAAGAACAAACAACAAAGATATGTCCAAAATTCAATGATATCGATGCTAAGAATATGGACACTACAAAAGGAATTGTCCTAAACTAAAGAAGGACAACAACAACAAAAGAAAAAGGGAAGAAGCTCACATGACTCAAGAGGTGAAAGAAGAAGAAAAAAGAAAAAGAAGGAAGATCCTCCGGATCTCTACTATGACTAAGTCAAACTCTTTACTTAAAGTCTTCTTTCAAAGTTGAGTAAAATAGGAGCATGTAGGAATAGAATAAAATTGTATGGCTAGAAACATCTTCTAGAATCTAGAAGCATGAAGTACATAGAGTTCTAAATACTCATGTGGAGAGAGAATTTATAAATGAGAACAAAATGCATGGTTAGAAATATCTTCTAGAATATAGGAGCACGGTTGATATAGCTCAAGATATTCATGTAGAAGGAACATACCTAGAATAGGACCTCATCCACAATGAAAGAAAATTGATCATGATTAAGAATCTTAGAAGACCTCCATCATCAAAAGGAAAGAAACATTTGAAAGGTAAAGGTCTTCAAGATCTTATGATGGAATCTTCAAAAGAAGATTCATAAACAAAAGCAAATGTCTCATTGGGAATCCCATTCATGGGATTCAAGAAAAGGATGATATGCAAGCAAGCTAAGATAAAGCAAGAAGGGCCACACCAAGGACAACCAAATGAAGCTAAGATGATCAAAGGAGAATCAAGATGAGGTATGTATGCAACAAAGTTTAGTCATGTTATCATTTGTATATTATTGAGTCATGAGAATAGTTCTATAACATGATCAAGTAGGAAAAAATCTCTTCCACCAATTACATGCTCAAAGGCATGTGCTACAATGCAATGAAGGTCAACAAAAGAAAATACTCACATAAGAAGTATAAGATTGTTGACTAAGAAGCAAGTAAAGAAGAAATGTTGACTATTTCCTAGAAGCAAGCAATGAAGAAGTGCTCCCTCAAGGAGAAAAAAGTGGTTGACCAATCTATCCAAGAAGAAGCAAATGAAGAAAGAGATCAAGCATGTGAAGAACACCATGATCACCAAGAATTACTATCTGACAAGATACTTTGAAGACATATCCCGAAAGAAGGCATGATAACTCTGACAAAGGAAGAAAAATATCAAAGGACCCTTGACACGTATGAAGGCCTTGGAGATATGAAAGGTGCAGATAATTGATTCTACTCTACGAAGATGTCATGATGAAGAAGCCATCCAACAAAAGCACCATTTAATGTTAAGCAATATTAGGATGCAGTCATGAAGGGCTACTAGATCAAAGCATGGGAACAAGAAAGTACAAAGAAGCATCCATGTGAAGAGTAGTCTGAAACATAGACAAGATGACAAAGAATGACTAGATGACAAGAGAACCTCATATATGACAAGAAGGCCACTTTCCACGGAGGAAGCAATGACATGACAAACCAGGAAGGAAAGTGATCGATGGATGGTGCCCTACCAAGAAGAAGTTCGACCAAATACTTCATGACATCAAAGGAAGGAAGGAGATCAAGCAGCTGGAGGACCCACGAAGAAGTTGTTGATGAATGGACAAGTCCCTAGCTAAGAGGGAGTTATAACAAGTTCCCAATTACAAAGGAACTTGGACAAGTACCTTGTCAGAGGATACTTGGGCATGTCTTCCTCAATTGAGAGGAACAGATAGACGCAACATTCTTGTCTTCACTTGGGAAGAAAGAATGGGAGGATTGGGTAATCATCTGGCATCTGATTTGTAGGGCATCCAAGACAAGAGTAGGCAAGAGGACCGATATTCTTTGAGGGTTGGGAACCCAAGATAAGAATAGTCCTAGAAGGTCATACTCAGTGAACACATGGGTGGGTATGTACCTTGAGAGACAATGACTAAGGTGTCTATAATTCATTGATCTCGCCAACATTGTGCTCTGATCTATTGAAAGATAGAGTTGTCAGTCAAGGCCTTATTTTGGAAACAATGTTGGTTATCATGATGCTATAACAAATGGATTGCAAATCCGGTTTCTCTTATGTGAATTCTTCAAGATTGAAACATAGACAAACACCTAGTAATGTTGCATGCATACATCCCTAGTTAAGAGGGAGTGTTGAAGGAAATGTATCTAGAATTTTTCCTCATAAATGTACTTTTGATATTTGTATTTGTTCAAGATAAGAAATATTATTTTTATAATATATGTCAATGGGTTTCTTGCTCATTGAAATAGGTCTAGCAAGTGTTAAAATGCTATAGGTGAGTCAAATGGTAAAAAGAAAATGTTGAAGACCTTAAGGGCATGTTATACCATGTATATTTTTATATAAGAGTCAAAGAATAACCCTCCAAGAAAAGTCAAGTCTCCTCCAAGCATGTAACACCACCAAACAAGCCATCCGAAGCATAGATAGCAAGTCGACCTACAGAGAGTCTTTAATTCGACCTAAAAGGAGGGATAGTCCTATGTATATAGAGGTTTTCCACTCCATCATAACGTCAAGCAACTAACTCTGAAATCAGCGAAGGTAGGAAGCCGAGAAAAAAGTAAAGAAGGACGAAGAAAGGGTCTCCAAGTGTAGCGAAGAAGAAGGGTACACAACCGAGCTCAAGAGGACTATTTCAAGGGAAAACCGCTGTCACACGTGTGAAGATAAAGAGGGTATCTCTATTGTCTTAGCAGTCCTCCACCACAGTCACACATATCTCATTGGTTGGGCTAGAAAATTAGGCCTATAAGGCCTCTCACTCAAGCGAAAAGGAAGCACACTCAAGCAAAGAAGAAAAGAGGACCTCCATACAAGAATCTTGAAGGAATCCCCTCACATGTGTGAAGAAACAGTGATACACTGTTGTCATATCAGACCTGCAACTACATCTCAAGAAGGGGCTAAGTTGGAGGAAGGATAGAGTACTCTTCATATGTAAAGGAATCTACCCAGGAACAAAGAAGAATATCTCTTATAGAAGATACCTAACAAGGACTACTATCAGGTGTTGGAAGAAGGACGAAGTGTCGAGGAGCAAAGTGTCGGAAGAAGGAAGACTAAGTGTCGGGGAACAAAGTGCAGAAAGGAGGAAGGACTTGACTTGTGCTTGGAGGATATTCTTGTCAACAGTCTAGGGTTTGACAATTGATCAATTAAGAAGCTTCAATAAGAGAAACTTACTAAAGGGTTTTCCTCTCAAGAGAAGAGAGGTTTTGGCCCTGGCAAAGAGCCAACATCTTGTGTTCTTGTTCTTATGTTTTTGGTAGCAGTTTGATGAAGTACACACACATGCATTAATAAGAATAAGAAGAAGATTAAGCTAACAAGAAAAGTAAAAAGACTCCACAAATTGTTATCAAGTCATGGAAGAATCACACTACACCTAATTTCCCTTGATTCTCCAACATAGAGACCCATGAAACCATTGATTATGCCCCACCACCACTTAGGAGCACCATAGGATGTTTTGCTTGGAAATCAAGGAGCTACCCCTTTGATCACCACTTCAAGAGCCCTCCTCTTCATCATGGCACATTGAGGACTCTTCTTGGCCTTCCAACGACCATTTTTACTCCATTTTACACTATTTCAACCCTCTTGGGATGGCTTATCATCACTTTAGTAGCTATTTCGTAGGTTTGTCACCAAAAGATATGTTATGTGCACATTAAAATATTATTAGGTGCTAGATTAGGCAAATTTGAACTTGTGAGAGGCTCATATAAATTAAAGAGACCTCATTTGTGTTTGGACATGACACTTGGGATTTTCGACCTCTCTATTATAGAATTTCGGCCTGCACTTGGTGGAATAATTTAGATGATTAAACGCATTTCTATGTATGGAAAATTTTCACTATCTCTCTTGGAGCTTCTTGTTGGCAAGATTGTGGATGGATATATACTTCTTTGTCTTGTAAGTGCAATATAATGCTATATTTTTGTTTTAATGGATGTTTAATGCATGGAATTATTTTCTTATGGTGAAATAATGTGCCCTAATTAATGCGAATTAGTGGAATCATTGAAACTATTAGAGATTTTTGCATGTGTTACTCATTGGACAAAGAATGAATGAATGTTTCTAGGGGATAATTTGCATTTGCATCCTTGAAACACCATAATAATTGCCATCGAAGTGTAAAGGTCTAAAGTGTTGAAAATTAGTCAAAATTCCGCTTTTTTCACTTTACGGTGGGCGTGCCTAAAACCGGCCAGGTTCGTCCTAAACCGGTTGGTTTTCACTGGTTAGGGCAAAAAAAATGGAGAAATGGGCAATCAAACCGGGTTTTTTGGCCGGTTTAGACCAGTGGGCTTGCTAACCGGCCGGTTAGACCGGTAACCGGTTAGCAAGACTGGTTTTTAAAACTATCGTGTAACTCCTCCTCAAGGCATAGGAGTTACTCCCTCATGAATTCGACCTCCTCGCTCTTCCTATATATTTGTGCCTCTCATCCTCACTTGACACACTTACTTGTGCTTGTGAAAGGAGAATTTGAACTTGAGAGACAGAGAGTTGGAGAGTCTAGAGGAAGATTGAGAGAGAGAGATTCTTTAAGAGCAATAGCAGATCTTGGAGAGCCAAAGTGATTCAGTGTTTGCATCAACTACTACTATAAGAGATCTTCTCCAAATTTGGGTGAACTTCTTCATTCTCTCATTGTACTTTGTATCTCTACTGAACAATTGATTTCTAATAGAAGAAGAATCTGGTTGGGTTTTCCCCTTGTGTGTTTTGCCTTGGTTAGTGACCTAACTTCTCTATGTCTCATTGAGTTCTTGGTTGCCTTGTATTGTGCATATGGTTTATATGGTTTATGTTCTATCTACAATTACTTAACTTATATTGCAGCCTAAACAAGTTCTGGATTTAAGTGATTGTAACACCATAGAACATCTAATTTCGACATAAAGTTTCCATGTAGTTGCATCAATAGATAGTGAAACTACTTCTTTAGGCCTCCTTAAAGAGTGAAGTTTTCCAAGTCAAGATCATTTTGACTCCAATCCTCCCAATTGCTAGGCACTAGTCCAAGATCCTTGGTGATCACATTACCTCAATGAAATATCATTCTTTCACCTCTTTTCTTCCTCTTTTCTTCGTCCCTCTAAGGATAAGGAATTTTTCTAGGGCTTGGTGCGAAATTTTATGGAGGAGGAATTTTGGGATTTCATCGAGATAAATTTCTTCATTTATGTCTTGTCTAGGCATCTTCTAGTTTTGAACAAATTCTGACAATGGAATTTCAAATAAATTGATGCCCTAGCTATCACAGCAAGTGGGAACCCTTGAAGTTGCTTTGACTTGGGGATTTCTTGAAGGTTTGCGCTTTGTAGTTTATCATTCGAAACCTTTTCTCTTAACTATAGTTGACAACTGGATGAGCCTTTAGCTCGAAATATCTCTCAACCCTAGGTCTCTTATAGTATTTTTTTTTCTCAAGAGGTTTTTAGTGGAAAGTCATCCTAACTTCTCCCAAAGCTCACACTTTTATTGAATCTTTCCATCGAATGAGCCATCCTTGCCTCACTTTGAACCCTAGTATAGATATATTAATCACAAGTGAGGAAAATTCGAAGTATTGATCTTAGGCACTCATCATTATCGAACATTCATGAGCCTAAGGTCTAGTCATCCTTCATAGGTCTTTCTTAGAGAGCCTTTCAACTTCTCATGAAGCATTTGAACCATTAATTGAGCCTCTCCTTGAATGGGCCTTTGAAATCATTTTACATCTCATCATTTGATCCTATCATCCTAAGTGATTTCCTCCATACTGGGACTCCTCTAGTCGTTGAAAATCCGAGAAAAGAAGGGGACATAGGTTGTGGTGACAGTGGGCCTTTGTCCCATTATTGTCATTTGGTCTAGTATTTGTCCCTTAGGTACCCCCTCTCGGACCCCTGCTATATTGGGTGGCAACAAGCTCTTGGTGCCTTGCATTGTACTAATGAAATTATCATTGTAATGGGTGAAAGGATGTCGATTACTAGAAGGAACTCATGGGCTTGCAATTGAGTCTTTAGAATGGAAAAATTGTCCCACCTACGTTAACTCTAGAAGAATAAATTTGCACATAAGTTCTTTGGAATAGGGTTTGTAACTTTGTGAACCCTAGAGGACCTGAAGCATAATCCTAAATAAATTCTACATTTTGTTATAGTATTAAAGCTATGGCATAAACTCGAATTTTGAAACAAAACCCAAGTTTATATGTGTTGTAGATTGTGCTCGTTGCTTGCAAGGATTCATTATTGGAGCTACTAAGAGTATCAATTCATTAAGATGCCCACTAACTTGCTTCGGATGAGTTTAGCTCATATTGATGCCATTACATATAGCAAGAATGCTAGTTGTAGAAGTATGTTGCCTGAGCTGAGAGAACAAGTATTGCCATGATGGCTAGAAAGAGAATCATTTATAGCAGAAGTATGGCCTAGCAGTACAATAACTAGTTTAGTACTAAAGAAGCAATCAAAAAGGACAACTTGGTATAAGATTGAAATTCCTAAGGATGAACCCCTAAATCAAGACCTACAATGTTGGATACAAATGATATATTTCCTTGATAATATGAGGATGTCTTGGACAAAGAAACCCTAGCTCATGCAAGGAAGCAAGGAAAGCAAGATGTTGACGAACAAGGACAATGAGTTGTAAGAAGGAAGCAAATGATTTATGCTAGAAGGCAAGGATCAAGAGGGAGCTGACAATCCTCTTCAATCCTCAAAAGGTAAGTACTTTATGTCTCTCTTCCTTGATTATTATTGTTTTGATATTAGTTAGTCACTTGCCTTTGTTTCTTTTGTTGGGTTGTAATCATTCTTCCATGGTCTCCTAGTGAGGATTGCAGGTACAATGTGAAGGATGCCAAGGCTCTGGAAACAGATGGAAGTATTGGATGAACAAAGAAAAGTATGTGACTAGAGGGCTCTCCCAAGAGTGATTCGTGAAGGGATCCTAGTTCAGAGGGAGCAGGCAAGCCAACAAGTTTGAAGGAGGTTATTGCACCAAGATCTATGGAAAGTCAACAATGATTTCAAGATGGGTTCACAAGATCAAGCATTTTTTGGCAACATAGAAAAGTGCAAAGCGAAGATTCTCTTCTCCCAAGAAGAGGGAGAGGTTGTTGAAAAGACATTTGCTCCAATTGAAGTTTGGCAAGTAGAGAAGCAAGGGAGCTTCAAGGTTGTTTGATCAAGTACAATCATGATGATAAATGCACGTGGTACAAAAGAAGTGAAGCTCCTATGTATTTCTATGGTTGAGTTGTTTGCTGAAATTCTCACTGTCCCTGGATGAAGTTTGACAAGCTTGAAATAATTGAGAATGTTTCCCTTGATTGAAGGGAGTGTTGATGTTGTAGCATCAAGGGGTGGATAATCTCCTTTAGGTCATAAGTGTTGACCAAGAAACCCTAATTTATGGTTGGGGAGATTGGCCCAGTTAGCATCAAGGCCTCCGAGTGCTCCCTTATTTAGTGGGGTTTTGCCCATATTGTCATGGGGTTTGGCTAGTGAGTTGATCAAGTGCCTTATGGTATCAGGCAAGTATTTTTACCATTCAATTACATGTGACGACAAGTGGGAATGGTAAATGGGCCCGAGGTTTCACCATGGGTCAAGTGGGGTTCTTGACAAGACTCCAAGTGACAACTTGGTAGCTTGGTGACTCAAGGGTTTCATCATGGGCCAAATGGGATTCTTGACAAGACTCCAAGAAATGACTTGGAGATTGATGACCCTAGGACTAGTGGATAGCTAGTTCCTCTATTTGATGTTGATGTGAGGATGCTTTCCATATGGTTCTTGTATAGAACATAAGGTGGATGGATTCATCAACATAGCTGAGCTCATTCAACCTTTTCTTGGGATAGAGAATTGTTTTTCAACAAGAGAACATCTAGAAGAGTCATTATGAATGCCTCCCTAACTAAGAGGGAGCGTTGAATTTTGTAGCTATGGTCAGTCTTCATAATCAAGTTTTAGCGCTCCAAATATACAAGAAATGATAAATATACATATGTGAATTCCAAGTCAGCTTCAAACAAAGAAAAAATGAATTTTGAATTTTGAATTTTTGCCTCCAAATGTAAAGGCGGCTTCAAGTCAGCCCCAATTAAGGAACACACCAATTCATTTCATTCAACATCGATATATTGACATTTGTCCTCTCCATTTGGGCATCAATTTGGATCACTTATGTTCACACGTGACGCTGAGGCACAGCTCACTTAATTTCTGAGGCTATTAGTTTGATCAGGTTTGACCTGGGTTTGGTTACTGGTTAGTTTGACTTGGTTTGACTAGAAAATTCAGATTGTATTCCTTGTTGAATTGGACAAATTTCTCTAAGAAAAGGTTGTTGGGATTTTCCCCTATTTGGGGTTTTCCCAGGATAATTTTTGTGTCTCTTGTGTTTGGTTCTCTTCATGTTTCTATTGTCTTTACTGTTGAATATTTTTTATGTATAATTGCTTAATAATGAAGTGACGCAAGAAAAATAATGAAGTAACCATTGGAAGTAATTATCATTCTAGGAAAACATGAAAAATCAACAAAAACATGTTAAATAAAAATAATGAAAACAATAGCATCTAGATTCTAAATGCTAACTAGTTATCTAAGCTAAAGAATATCACCCAAACAAAGCACAATACTACTCACAACTAATAGAATAGAATAGTTAGTAATAGGGTGTATTGTTAAAGCACTTTTTGTTGAAGGTCACTGATCTAACTTCAAAAAAAATAAGGTGCTGTAAACATAACAAAAAAAAAAAAAACTCCTAAACTTTACCAATCAGAATGTTCCTTCCTATGGGCCAAGCATCCATCAATCAATTTTGACCAGCTATCATTATTCTTTCAATCTGAACCATTTTTTTATTAATTAGTGTCATTAAATATCCCACAAGGTGATGAAGAAAATGGCATTCTGATGAATTATTTGTAGAACATTGATACTTGATGTGTGCTCACAAATTCACTTGTCACTATTATATCTATTTTATCATGTGTACCCATACATCCCAATCCCACGAAGCCATGTGAACAAACAGATGAATTGAGCTTCACATCTTATAGAGCTTGAGCCTACTATAAATGGCAGAATGTTATATATGCTGCCTAAATTGCAAGTTAATGTAGAAAGTCAGGCCAATGTCAATAATTGATAAATCCATATGCAGTACCTAATTCCAAAATTATGCATAAAAATCAACCACACAAAAGTTTACCAAACTTCACTTGGAAAACAATGTTTAGATAATGGAGATTAGCTCAACCACCAGGAACCATAGCAGCTGGTAACTCTGAGAGATTCAACCAGATTTGAACCTGTGACCTATGGCCTCTATGTTAGCAATATGTTGTGGGTAGATTGGTTTAGCCAATTGAGCTAACTCTGGAGATATATATATATATATATATTTATTTATTTATTTATTGTAACAAATTGTTTTAAGTTGTAACCAACTTCAAGATGTTTGATTGCTATGTTCCTTTTTCAAGGAAATTATTCAGCGAATGGTAATGCGGTTAATGTTGATATAAGTTGAGCATATATACTGATATATGGTATGTTTCTCTATTGAAGCTGTATATCAGCAAATTTCTCCGTACATGAAACGTCAGACTGATCGACATTAGCATATCTAGCAATCTACCTATGGGACACTACGTATGTCTACCTCTAGAGCTTGCTTACCTTTATTCATTGATGTAGATCTGAAGGCCTTTCCTCTGCATCTTTGAAAATTAATTGATTTCCAAACTTAGGTGGCTAATGATATTCAATTGCATTTTAGGTGCAACATTCTATGTTGTCTATGCCTGTTTGATTATATGGTTGTAGTCTGCTGTAAGTTATAACCAACTTCAAGGTGTTTCATCGATGCATTCTTCTTTCAAGGGAATATTTGGTAGTAGTTACCATGGTAATGAGGTCAAGGGGCATGTAAATTGTCCACATATATTAATAGATGGTATGTTTCTCTCTTGAAGCTCTGTATCGGCAAATCTCTCCATGTGTGAAACATAAGACTGATTGACATTGGTATATCCAGCAATCTGCCTACGGGTTACTCTATACATCTACCTCTAGGACTTGCGTACCTCTATTAATTGATGTGTATTTTCATCTTTGAAAATCAATTGATTTGCAAAGTTAGGAGGTGAATCATATTCAATTGCATTTTAGGTGTGACTTTCTATATTGTCTTGCTATACATTTTACATCTTTACCATGTATCGCTTAACTGCTCCATTGAGGAGTTCCCAATAGTTTTAACCATTGTTCTCTATAACCAGAAATGATATTAACATGTATGGAGTGAGTCTCAACCATCTTCTGTATGTTTGTCTGATTATATTATTACACTTCTTGTAGCCAACTCCAAGATGTTTGATTGTTGTAGTCCTGTTTCAAGAAAATTATTCGTTGCATGGTAACGAGGTCGAGGGTTATACAATTTATCCACACATTTTTCCTGAGTACAAGTTATCCACACATATGTTAATAGATGGTGTTTTGCTCTCTTGAAGATGTGTAACAGGCTATTAGAAAAATTGTCCATATGTGAAACCTATCACTGGTCTCCTTTTGTATATCCAATGTTTTGAAAATTGAAAGTCGGAATCAGACTCAGAATCGGTCAAGGGTGAGGTTGGACTTGGATCTGACTTAGATTGGAATTGACCAACGACACTGTTTATGAATTGGTTTACAGAAAGAGACAATTAAAATTTTAACATTTTTTTGGATGAAATTAATGGTTTTAACTGGTGAAATTGAATGAACAGGCCCCGGCACAATTGCTTCTAAACTCAATTCAAGGCCAACAAGAAGTAAACCGGTCAAACCTGTTGGTTCTGGTTTTGGTTTGGGTAGTTTTTAAAACACTGGGTATATCTAGCAATCTACCTATAGGAATTTTGCATGTCTACCTCTGGGGTTTGCTAACATCTATTAATTGATGCATATCTAAAGGCCTTTCCTGTATATCTTTATTTTGACAATATGATTAAAACTTTATATTAAAATCATGTACAATGAAGGTTTACAAAATTGAGGGTAGATCTGACAAACCATGACCTACAGCCTTCAATTACATATAATCCATCCAAAAATGTACTAAGAACTTTATGTCCAGTACCACCTAGGAGTAGGTCCACAGGTGTACTGGCTCACATATCAGCCTAGTCACAGCGAAAAATGACAACGTGCTCTAAAATGGAAAGTGGAAACTAGAAATTGAAAGTGAAAACTATAAATTGAATTTACAGAACAGGCTTTAGTGTTCAGGTCCACCTGGATTGCTGGATTTCCATTTGCAAATGCGCTAGGGTCAGTTTTGTTGGCATTAATCCCAGATGGAGCTCCTACATAAGCGGCAGAGTGGTCCAGAAAAGCTTGTGCCCTCACTGAGACTCGAATTGCCAAAACCACGGAGAACAGGGCTGAATAAACTTCCATACTCTTCTTCTGCTTGCAAACAATGCCCTCTTCATCAAGCAAGACCGGTAGTAATCCATTGGCTAACGAATTCATCCCACATGCAAGAGTAACCTCTGCCATCTTTAATTCTTGACTATGAAAGGGTGTGAAGGATAATACAAGGCTCTCATAATTATCATGGAATTGCCAAGCTTATGCCCTCAATGAGACTCAAATTGCCAAAACCATGGTGAACAGAGCTGAATAAACTTTCATCTTCTTCTTCTGCTTGCAAACAATGCCCTCTTCATCAAGCAAGACCGGTAGTAATCCATTGACTAACGAATTCATCCCACATGCAAAAGTAACCTGGATGTATGCAAGGGTGTGAGGGATAATACAAGGCTCTTATAATTATCATGGAACTGCCAATCACAGTGACCGTATGGCCTCCTTTTTCCTTGAGAGTGATGAGGCCCTGAAAACAGCAAGTGCTTCCACCTTATTGTTCGTACTCATTCTTGATTGAACATAATGAAATCTGTGGAAAATACATGAGGGCATAGAGGTAAGATTGTAGAAAGGAAACTCAAGTTGGGCATTGTAATCGATTTACCTGAGAAAATTGCAACAAAGATAGGCTTCAACCTCCCTCATCGGATTCTTTGAGCAACAGAATTGGCATTATATCACCTTGAGAATGTAGAGGCCCTGCAAAACAGCAAGTGCTTCCACCTCATTGTTCGCGCTCATTCTTGATTGAACATATGAAATCTGAGGAAAATACAAGGACATAGAGGTAAGGTTGTAGAAAGGAAACTCAATTTGGCATTGCAATCAATTTACAAGAGAATATTTAAACAAAGCTCCCTTCTTGGAACTTTTTGAGCAACAGAACTGGCATTATATCATGATCCTCAACCGGACCCTGTTCACATCAACTTTAAATTGATTGGTAACACAGATTAAGCCAAGAGATGAAGAACGCCCAAGCAAAGCATATAGCGCAGGATCATTTTAAAAGAACATTGTGAAGGCCCACCTGCCATTGTTTGAACGTGCTCTGGTCCTATGTAGTCCCCGTTCGAAACGTTAAAGAAGCTTGAAAAGCAACAGCATAAAGCAACAACTAAGCAAGAAAATCAAATAAAAACACATTTTTAACGTATCGTGTCAAATTGTTATTTTACGCGCGGCTTAACATATTTTGAAAAAATCGACGGAGTGTTGGACACCGGTGCGATGGGCGCAGTTCCAATTCTATAGCATTTCTCTCGGGGAGTTGATAGAGGGAAGTCCACGACTTACGAGCGATGGTATCATTGTGACTCTGTGATTTAGAAGGTAACTCTGAGAACAGATTTTTCTTTATTGATAAGTTAGTATTTTTAACAACTCTTTTATAGGTAAGTCACTTTTCTTTGGTTTTTTTCCTTATTCAAATGAGGTCAATCAAGTTATTAAATATTTTAATTTTTGGTTGTTGGGATAAATTTTATGTGATTTGAATGGATTCATTAAAAAAAACCAAATAAAATATAAAAATCTATAATAATAATTTTAAAGGCATATGGATTATTTATTTGGTTTTATGGTTGATGCATTAATGTTTTAAGTTTGGTAATTCAATACTCTAATGTTGGATATTTTAATGTTATGAACAAAATTGCGTTGATTTAATGCTTTGTTTTAATGTCTACCAATTATCTTGCAATATCTTTCAAAATTTTACAACCCCACTCTAGAATCTTCCTAGCTTACCATTGATTATCTTTGATGTCTACCTCATCTAAATACTTCAAATGCTTGACCCTCCTGAAAATCTTATCTCTAAATCCACAACCCTAGTTAGTAAACACTCATAAAGGTTTGGTGAAATAAGTTTCAGGTGTGTTAGTAATGCAAGATCATAAATATATTGAATTTTACTATTCGAGAGGTCAAGGGCTCAAGCAATTCAAGTCCTACTTCTACCAGAAAATCCAAACCCCTGAATATCTTATTGATGTTAAAGATAAAGTTTATGAGACATGTCACACAAAGGAAATCGATTAGAGATGAAACTCCAACATTCACAATGGATATCTTCATTAACTAATTTTTTTCGACAAAGACAATGGTGCGAGGCAGTTGTGGATGCATTTAACTACATCATCTAGAGTTAAATTGTGTGTTGAGAATGAATCCTTCTATCTCTCCAAGGATTCTTCAACTACTCTCTCTCGCACCTTGTCTAGTCCAAGCAACTCTAGGTAATGCAAATTTGACTACATTTTGTAAATATGCCCCAACCCCTAATGAATTTCAAAGCCAATAACAAATGTAGAATGTTAACTAAACATAGATATATACATCTTCAAATGGTTGTCTTCTTATTGATAACTCAATGGAAAAAAAGGTTGAGGGTTCAAATGTTGCATTCATCATTATAATAAATGAATAAAGAATTATGAATTTTAGATTTACAATATCTTGATTGAATTTGATTTTGTGGTGTTGAAAGGACAAAGTAATAGAGATGACTCATCCTTTGTTGTTTTATTTTGTTGTTGTCACCAATCATTGCATTGGTCACTTATATACACATTGAATTTAGTTTATTAGATCGAATGTCTCAAAACTCATATCTTAATGTAAGCACATGAGATTGTTTTTCCTAAAAGCCATGAGCATGTTAGTGATTGGTGGAGTGTGCCCCAAAATCTAACACAAGGTCGGTTAAGGGTGTGAAAGAAAAAGAATTCATGTTATCCTTATCATGGATATCTACCATATTTTCCTTGTAATACAATACACTATTGTGGGCATAATGCATTTTTAAGAGCAATTAATTGGATTAAGGATAATGATACACCAATTAAGATCTATCCCAACTTATAATCAAGCCATAGAAGATTGAACACTCCACCCTTCGTTTAGAAAATTTAAAGGTTGTTGAGATTGTTGTAAATGGGATAAGTATGGCACCTTATTGTCTCTCCATCTCATACATTTATCTTCGACAATCTCGAGCATTATAAAGATGAATTATAAGTACTTTAGTGGGGATGCTAGAACATTTATAAGACTAATATGGTATATAGGTAACACTAAGTTTTTCTTTTACATCCCTAGCTTTAGAAAGTTCTATGAAAGAATAATGGCCATAATTAAAAATTTTAGTTTACTTATAAATAAATTCATTTAGTCAAAATCATGTGAATCTTTATGTTCTTTAAAGAGCCTAAGGCAAAGGGAATTTCAAAATCAAGAAATAGAAAATTTTATTATAAAGATTTCTATTAATTATGTAAGTGAGATCAAGAATTTTAGTGAATATAAAGTTTATTCTACAAATTTTATTATACAATTTTGACATTCATGTATACAGTGTTGATCACAACAATCTTTTTTCATTACATACCAATTTTTTTAATGTCTATACTAAACCCTTACCACCAACATGGATATAATTATAATGCATATAATTAT
>APFE031025988.1:192301-217766 GCA_000404065.3 Pinus taeda
ATACTAACTTTTTATAAATTGATGTTAAATATTTTCTTTCTTTAAATCTCATAAGAGTACTTCTAATACCACGAACAAAATTTGAACATCATTTTAAATGTTTAATTATATAATGTTAAGTAATTTTGTTATCAAACTTTTTATAAATATATCAACATCAAACCTTACCTTACATGCAGGAAATGATACTTTCAATCTCATAATAATTTATCATACCCTGAAGTGTTATAAATAAGTTTAATATACCAAGCAATTCATATTCACCAATTTATTAAAAAAACGAAGACTTGACTTTATACTTATGGTAAACTTTGATCATTTATCAATAGTGCCCAACACCACCCAGATCTCTCGAATTAATTCAAGATAAACTCTTAGAGACACGTAGTAGTTATTACTATTTCTCTCTTGCTTTTAGGCTATCCCCAAGTAACACATTGTTACAAGTTTTAAATATTCTATACTCACCTTAACTTTTTGCTTTATATTATATACAAGAATTACATTAAAATATCTATAAAATATAGATAAAACAATTTTGTTACGCTTTCTATTTATTCGGAAAATAAAAATGCTCTACATAATAGATCTTACAAATATTATTCCAACTAGTAGTGTTATTAAATATGACATCAATGAATAAAAATGCTCTACATAATAGATCTTACAAATATTATTCCAACTAGTAGTGTTATTAAATATGACATCAATGTTAGTATACAATTGCATTAAGATAATAGAAATTTTTATATAGTTAACGAGATATAGAGCAGATAATGATAAGCGTTTTTTTAAGGTATTTTGTGATGTAAAGGTTACTATTTTAAAATTTTATGGGTAAAAATTTAGCCATGCTAAGGGTTGGTGTGGCCCATGCCAGGGGCGATCGTCGGGTGATTTTGATGGGTTAGATGCTCAGAGTTGTGGCTACTCAACCCACAAGTTAGACATGCCAATCATCTCAAAACTCATTGTTGCCACACACAGAATCTAGGCAGCGCGACAACGCTCAGAGTAAGGACTGTCACTCTTAATCCTTACTCCATTTAGACTATTTCCTAGGCAAGTCAAGGGGGGTAGTTCCTAGGTAAAGGGATGAAGATAGCCTATGAAAAACAGACTCTAAGAGATTTTAATGATGGACAACTTGATGAATCTAAACGATTAAATCAGATTGATAGATTAAATAGCAATGTAATCAAGACACGACCACAAGATAGAAAGAATTATAGACCAGTGCCTTCGATATTTGAATTAACAAGTTATCCAAAACGATAAAAAGCGACAATCATAAATAATCCATATGCAAGAAATTCTAGATTTAAAATTATTTTCGCTGACTACCTAAATCTAGATTTAATAAATTTTCTTCAACGGCCAAATATGATTAAAAATGTTTATCTCACCTTGACCATAGGAAAATCATAAAAAATGCATTTAATGACCAAATGACACTAATGAACTTTAGGTTAAAAATTTTTAATTATTCCTTAGGAATTTAATTTAATCGAAGGGTTAAAAAATCAAAATTTTTAATGGGCCATATGCCACTTTAAAAATTCTAGAGTTTAAGCCAAAAAAACCCAGAATTTTATTTTAAATCCTTAGTCACCAAATTTAGATTTATGATTTGAAGTTTTTTAATTTTATATTTTTTAAATGTTTTTGGTTTTTGACCACTACGTGTCAACGACCCATAGCAGTGCACCACCTTTTTCGCAAAAGGGATAGCGCCTGATCGATATTCGTGTCGTCCAACTATCATCATCAGCTTGATCATTGTCTTATAATGTAAACCCAGTCTGCATGTGTATAATGTAAATAATCTCAGCAGATCCGTGTAATCACCTAGGTAAACCTAGTTTTCTGGTAACAATCTACATTCCGGGAGGTTTTCGTCTCACCAATCCATTCTCAGATGGTCGACAAAGTTTTCCTTCAGCCTTACCCCAAAGCCGAAATGGATTTTGTCACTGGAATCTTAGGGGAGTCCTAGTGTTCTAGATCGAGTCTATGTAAAAGTGATTTCGGAATATTCCTAACTATTTGGTTAGGCTATTTTATTACAAATTACTTGATCTGCTGATTATATTTGTGTCGCAGAACTGGGTAGTTTGTGAGGGTCTTTTTTGCAAATGGGTTTTCCCCCTTGAGATGTAAAAATGTAAAAATCATGATGTAAAGTGTCTTGAGGGTTAGAAAACTAATTTATACCCTCATAAGTCCTAGGTCCTAGGTAAATTTAAATTTTCCAGAGGTAAAATTCGTGGATCTTTTAAAAAATTAAATCTTAACAGGTCCAGGGACTAAGGTTAATTGATTACTTTGCTAAATTTTATGCCTTGGGTCCTTAGGTTAAGTCAAAGTCAAAAAATTGAGGAAATAAATGCAAAATTTTAATTTTTGAATTTATTAAAATGCATTTAATTGAAAAATTCGAAATTTCCTCAATATTTAAAATTTCGACTAATGAAATTTTAAAAAAAAAATAAATAAAAAATAAAAACATAAAAAATAAAAAATAAAATAAAAAATAAAATAACAATAATAAATAAAATAAATGTAAAATAAAATAAAATATTATAAATATTAAATAAAATAAAAATAAAAATTTACCTCATCAACGGTCGAGATCACTTTCACAAGGATCACTCGAACTAGCCATTGGAGGATTTATCTTTAAATAGGAGGTCATTTGTCAGTCAGTATCATCTGATCTTTTGATCGTGTACTAAGCGAAAAGCTCTCTTGTAATCTTTTTTATGAACAATAAAGAAAGACTTTGGGGTTAATTTCCGTTGGTGTTACTCTTCATGGAAATGTTGTAAGATGTATTATTTTCGTGCATAATTTCTTTTTTTTCGTTAATAATAGCTTCTGAAGAGCGATTTGAGTATAGGTATCTTGCTCAGTCGCTAGGGTTTGAACGATAATTTAAGTTTTGAATATAATAGCAGGTATCTCTATTAGATCTGAATTTTGTTATTGTTTTTTCGCTCTATGTTGATGGCTGAATTGAGTTTTGTAGGAAATCCTTGATTATTAGATCATCGGGCGTTCGAAGGAGTTTTCGACTGCTGAACCAGCCAACTCCCAATCTGTGTTTTCTAAAGAGCCCAGTTTAAATTTGATCCCAGGCTTATCATAAGATATTTTTATGGGTGATGCATGAAGGGTTTCAAGCTTAGTACCTCCTCTAAAATTAAAAATAATAATAATAATAATAATAATTTTTATGTGCTAAATCATCAGATCTCGCTATTGGGAGCCACTGATCATCAGATCTGGGAGCGAAGTCGGACTCACACTCCCTAGATCCAATAGATCTGCTATTTATGTGCATAGATCTGTAATTATTTTATTTAGTTTTCTGATTTTGGTTTTTCAGGGTTTAGTGTTTTATGGGTCATTGTGTATATCGTTTGGGTGTTTCTGGCTCTATTGTAGCTCCAGATCTGAAGTTGAAGGTCGTGCAGAATCTAGATCTAGGCCCCGGAGGGTAAGATCTGGATCTCTGAAGGTCCATCAGCATCATTTTTAGCAAGGTTTCCGTCTAGAGATTTTGCAATCCAAGAATTTTTATTTTTTTTAAACAGGAATTTTTAAGGGTTTCAAAGATATCTGAAGTAGAGCGATTAAAAATTTTTCTGGAAAATATCTAGATGTTTTGGTGGAAGTTCTGCAGATTTGATGCCTGGTTTTTTGTTTTTATTTTTTTTTTTTTAGCAAGGAAATTTCGATTTTGTGTTCATTGTCGTTTTTCTGAGAAGTTTCGAATTTTTTTATGGTCTGGGTTTGGGTTTTAAGTTTTTAGGGGATCTCGAAAATTAATGGGTTACTTCCTATTGCTCCAAATTCTTTCAATGCAGTCATCCCTGCAGTTCTCCCATCAAACCCTCTCCCTCGCAGTCCTCCATCTCATTGCTCCGTCCAGCTCCTCATCTCCTTCGCTGCATCACCTGCAAAAACGCATGCAAATCCAAGTCCATCTTCTCCTGCTACAACTCCTTAGCCTGTGGTTGCCCATTTGCTAATCAACACGCAGCCTTCTCCATCTATATGCTACTAGCGTATTCCTCAGGAACCTCACGCAACTTTCTTTGCTTGTGTCTTCCCTCCCGTGGCTCTCTCCTAGCTGGTTCATCTCACCCTTAGTTGCCCATCATGCTCCCTACGCAGCTCCTCCTCGTTACCTTCAATATCTCCCACGCACCTGTTGAACCCTCCTTTGAACCCTTTCTGATGTCTTCCCTTTCCGCAACCCCAGCTCTCCACGCTGCCTCATTTAACCTCGTCGTCGTCGTCCAGCTCCACACAGTCACGTTCTGCTCCATCCTTCGACCTGCGATTTCTCCATCCTCTCCCCCATCGAGCTCACATGCACACTCAAAACATTCGATTTTATATTTTAACATTATGTGTGCATTTAGGTTAGTTCGGTTAGTTTGATTTGTTATGTATGCACTAGGGTTAGTTTAACATATTTTGGAATTCAATTTGGTTTTGATTTTTATTCTAATTTTTTTTTTCTTTTTCAATTTTTTTTCTTCTAAATTTCTTTTTTCATTCGAAAAAAAACATCAAGAAATTTAAAACATTTAGAAAATCATAAAAAAATCTAAAAATCCTAAACATTAAAAAAATTTCTAAAAATCCTAAACATTAAGAAATTTTAAATCTAAAAAATATAAAATTTCAAAAGTCTAAAAACATCTAAAGTATTTAAAATCCAAAAACATTTAAAAAATATAAGATTAAAAAACTTCAAATCATAAATCTAAATTTGGTGACTAAGGATTTAAAATAAAATTCAGGGTTTTTTTTCGCTTAAACTCTAGAATTTTTAAAGTGGCCTATGGCCCATTAAAAATTTTGATTTTTTAACCCTTCAATTAAATTAAATTCCTAAGGAATGTTTAAAAATTTTTAACCTAGAGTTCCTTAGTGTCATTTGGTCATTAAATGCAGTTTTTATGATTTCCCTATGGTCAAGGTGCGATAAACATTTTTAATCATATTTGGCTGTTGAATAAAATTTATTAAATCTAGATTTGGGCAGTCAGCGAAAATAATTTTAATCTAGAATTTCTTGCATATGGATTATTTATGATTGTCACTTTTCATCGTTCTAGATAACTTGTTAATTCAAATATCGAAGGCACTGGTCTATAATTGTTTCTATCTTGTGGTCGTGTCTTGTTTACATTGGCATTTAATCTATCAATCTGATTTAATCATTTAGATTAATCAAGTTGTCCATCACTAAAATCTCCTAAAGTCTGTTTTTCACAGGCTATCTTCATCCATTTACCTAGGGACTACCCCCCTTGACTTGCCTAGGAGAGAGTCTAAACGGAGTAAGGATCAAGAGTGATAGCCCTTACTCTGAGCGTTGTTGCGCTGCCTAGAATCTGTGTGCAACAACATTTTTGGCGCTGTTGCCGGGGATAGAGTTTTTTTGTCCTTGATTTCTCAACATCATTTTAATCATCCCATATTTTCCGCCATTCATTAGCCTGTTAAGTGGCACAGCATTTCCTGGCGTCATTTGATCTTTTCATCGCCCTATCTTTCGTCATCTCGTTAATCGTTTCATCTACACCTTTAGCACCTAGACATCTCAGTTCGTTTCTTGTTTAGGTGGCGACTCCATTTCTTTTCATTTATTTTTTCTCAGACAAGAAGCCCTCCCCTATATCCAGTTGTTTGTTGCATTTTGGATCCTAGAGTTAGATTCATGTTCAAGTGGCAACTCCACTTCTTTCATTTGTACAATAATTTCTACTCAAAGCTCACTTCTTGTGGATCTCTTGATTTTCTTGAGCAGAGGTCTCTCTCTATCATCCATTTGGTCCCTTGTTATTCATCATGGATTATTCGTTTACCCCGTGTCACTTTACTGATGTTCTCCATGATATTCTGGAAGTGGCCATTCATAAATTTTCTTTATTCTCAGGTGGTGATTCAATTGCTGTTAGAAAGCATCTATGCAGGTTTTCTCATATAATGCTCATATATTGTAGTTCTCCCCAATATGATCATGAAGATGTCAAAATGCGTCTATTTGCCTTTTCTTTAGAGGGTGATGCTTTGAATTGGTTTAATAATTGTCCTGAAGATTCTTTCGCTTCTTTACAAGACATCGTCAATGCTTTTAAAGATAGATATGGTGC
Source organism: Pinus taeda (assembly GCA_000404065.3). Classification (NCBI taxonomy): domain Eukaryota; kingdom Viridiplantae; phylum Streptophyta; class Pinopsida; order Pinales; family Pinaceae; genus Pinus; species Pinus taeda. Next base: position 198,475 of record APFE031025988.1, read on the forward strand.
CCCTAAAATTACGCAACGAGATGAAATTGATTTTGTGAAGGATTCAATTGTCGATGAAAGATCTCAAGACAATTCTCCATATCAGAATGTGCCATCCACATGTACCATTGCAGATCAAATCCATGACAGTGGAAAAACAGGAACAAGTTATCAAATCAATGTCGACAATGAAAGGGAAAATCATAAGCAAATTATAGAAGAACTAATGCGATTGGTAAAAAATATGGAGATTAATCAAGAAAAAATTGTAACTGATTACGTCAAGGATATGATATCTTTATACACCCACCTGGAAAAGCGAGATAAGGAGATGGAAACCATGAAAGCTAATCATGACAAAGAAATTAATTCTATGCTAAACAAGTTATTAACTATGGATGAAGAAATGACCATCATGACATTTGATTATAATAATCAGTTGGCTACCATGCAAGCAAATCATAAGAAAGAGATAAACTATATGCAAAATTGTTTCATGGGCATGAAAGCAAAGAATGACAAAGCAATAAAAGATATGGAAGCTAGTCAAATATGTCTTCAGAATAAGTTATTAAGCATGGAGGAAGACCATGCCAAGGAATTCAGTGCTATGAAGGTTGAACACTCTAACCAGATGGATGCCATAACAATACAGGTACAGAAATTTCAGCATCAATCAGAGGATGAAAGAAACAAGGAGACGTCAACAGATCAGAAGCCTCCTTATTTACTGCAACAAGATCCATCTTATTATGAGGAGGTCATTGTTCCATTGAAAAGTGGTTAATTGAAGGTGACCCAAATAAAATTGAAAACGATAAAAATCAGATGCAAAATGAAGAAAGACATGTCATGCATATCTTACATACTTCATCTGAGAGTTTGAAGCAAAATGTTCCATGCCATCAGTGATAGAGCCTGCCACAAAGAAAAGACGCAAGAGAAAGATAATGAGAAAGCGATTTGATGCATAAGATGGCCATAAGCATCTTGATTTTCAAATAGGAAAAAGTCCTACTGTATGCAGGATTGGACATGGCACATCCGAGAAACAGCCGAAAGAGTTGCCTGAAGGCAGGCAAATTCTCAGTATGCACTATATTGAACACATCTGATGCCATGTGGCACCTTTGTATTGTATTTCTAACCTTATGCCCTATTATTTCAATGTTGCATTTTGTAGTTAGATTTGGTTTTTCATGTTGTTAGACTAGTTAATAAATGAAGAGCTTATATCTTTCCTATGCTTAACATTATATGATGATTTTTGGATGGACGCTACTTATGTTTTGTTGTGTGTTGCTTGGATGCAGATTCTAGATTCTCACATTCCTCCAGTGCAGCAACGTATCCCCAAGTAGAGCTAGATGTTGACCACTACGTGTCAACGACCCATAGTAGTACACCCCATTTTCGCAAAAGGGATAGCGCCTGATCGATGTGTTCATGTCGTTCAACTATCATCATCAGCTTGATCATCATCTTATAATGTAAACCGAGTTTGCATGTGTATAATGTAAATAATCTTAGCAGATCCATGTAATCACCTAGGTAAACCTAGTTTTCTGGTAACGATCTACATTCCGGGAGGTTTTTTGTCTCACCGATCTATTCTCAGATGATCGACAGAGTTTTCCTTCAGCCTTACCCCAAAGCTGGAATGGATTTTTTCACTGGAATCTTAGGGGAGTCCTAGTGTTCTAGATCGAGTCTATGTAAAAGTGATTTGAGAATATTCCTAACTATTTGGTTAGGTTATTTTATTACAAATTGCTTGATCTGCTAGATTATATTTGTGTCGCAGAGTTGGGTAGTCTATGAGGGTCATTTTGCAAATGGGTTTCCGCCCTTGAGATGTAAAAATGTAAAAATCATGGTGTAAAGTGTCTTGAGGGTTAGAAAAATAATTTATACCCTCATAGGTCCTAGGTCCTAGGTAAATTTAAATTTTCCAGAGGTAAAATTCGTGGATCCTTTAAAAAATTAAATCTTAATAGGTCCAGGGACTAAGGTTAATTGATTATTTTGCTAAATTTTATGCCTTGGGTCCCTCGGGTTAAGTCAAAGTTAAAATTTTGAGGAAATAAATGCAGAATTTTAATTTTTGAATTTATTAAAATGCATTTAATTGAAAAATTCGAAATTTTCTCAATATTTAAAATTTCGTCGGATAAGATTAAAAAAGGTTTTGATCCTCATCTACGGTCGAGATCACTTTCACAAGGATCACTCGAACTAGTTGTTGGAGGATTTATCTTTAAATAGGAGGTCATTTGTCAGTCAGTATCATCCGATCTTTTGATCGTATACTGAGCGAAAAGCTCTCTTGTAATCTTTTTTTATGAGCAATAAAGAAAGACTTTGGGGTTAATTTCTGCTAGTGTTACTCTTCATGGAAATGTTGTAAGATGTATTATTTTCATGCGTAATTTCTTTTTTGCCATTAATAATAGCTTCTAAATAGCGATTTGAGTACATATATCTTGCTTAGTCGCTGGGGTTTGAATGATAATTTAAGTTTTGAATATAATAGCAGGTATCTCTATTAGATCTGAATTTTATTATTGTTTTCTCGCTCTATGTTGATGGCTGAATTGAGTTTTGCAAGAAATCCTTGATTATTAGATCATCAGGCATTCGGGGAAGTTCTCAGCTGAACCAGCCAACTCCCAATCTGTGTTTTCTAAAGAGCCCAGTTTAAATTTGATCCCAGGCTTATCATAAGATATTTTTATGGGTGATGCGTGGAGGGTTTCAAGCTTAGTACCCCTCTAAAATTCAAAAAAAAAAATTATGTGCTAAATCATCAGATCTGGCTGTTGGGAGCCGCAGATCATCAAATCTGGGAGCGGAGTCGGACTCACACTCCCTAGATCCGATAGATCTACTATTTATGTGCATAGATCTGTAATTTTTTTAGTTAGATTTCTGATTTTGGTTTTTCAGGGTCTAGTGTTTTTTGGGTCATTGTGTATATCGTTTGGTTGTTTCTGGTTGTATTACAGCTCCAGATCTTAAGCTGAAGGTTGTGCAGAATCCAGATCTAGGCCCCGAAGGGTAAGATCTGGATCTCTGGAGGTCCATCAACATCATTGTTAGCAGGGTTTCCGTCCAGAGATTTTGCAATCCAAGAGTTTTAATTTTTTTTAAATCTGGAATTTTTTAAGGTTTCAAAGAAATCTGAAGCAGAGCGATTAAAATTTTTCTGGAAAATATCTAGAGGTTCTAGTGGAAGTTCTGTAGATTGGATGCCTGGATTTTTTTTTTTGAGCAAGAAAATTTCGATTTGGTGTTCATTGTCGTTTTTTCTGAGAAGCTTCGAACTTTTATTATAGTCTGGGTTTGGGTTTTATGTTTTTAGGGGATCTGGAAAATTTCTGGGTTACTTCCCACTGCTCCAAATTCTTTCAACGCAGCCATCCTTGTGGCTCTCCATCAAACCCTCTCCCTCGCAGTCCTCCATCTCATTGCTCTGTCCAGCTCCCCATCTCCTTCGCTGCATCACCTGCAAAAACGCATGTAAGTCCAAGTCCATCTTCTCCCACTACAACTCCTTAGCCTGCAGCTTCCCATTCGTTGATCAACCCGCAACCTTCTCCATCTATATGTTGCCAGTGTATTCCTCAAGAACCTCACGCATCTTTCTCTGCTTGTGTCTTCCCTCCCGTGGCTCCCTCCTGGCTGGTTCATGTCACCCTTAGCTGCCCATTGTGCTCCCACTTCAATATCTCCCACGCACCTGTTGAACCCTCCTTTGAACCCTTTCCGCAACCCCAGCTCTCCACGCTGCCTCATTTCCCTTCGCCGTCATTGTCTAGCTCCCCACAGTCACGTTCTGCTCCATCCTTCGACCTGCCATTCTCCATCCTCTCCACTGTCTGGCTCACCTGCACACTCAAAACATTCGATTTTATTTTTTAACTTTATGTGTGCATTTAGGTTAGTTGAGTTAGTTTGATTTTTTATGTATGCACTAGGGTCAGTTTAACATATTTTGGAATTCGATTTGGTTTTGATTTTATTCTTAAATTTTTTTTTTTTTTTTTCATTTTTTTTTTCTAATTTTTTGTTTTCATTAAAAAAAAACATTAAAATTTTTTTTCTAAAAATCATAAACATTAAAAAAATTTTAAATATAAAAAAATATAAAATTTCAAAAGTCTAAAACATCTAAAGTATTTAAAATCCAAAAATATTTAAAAAAAATATAAATTAAAAAACTTCAAAACATAAATCTAAATTTAGTGACTAAGGATTTAAAATAAAATTCAGGGTTTTTTTGCTTAAACTCTAGAATTTTTAAAAGTGGCCTATGGCCCATTAAAATTTTTGATTTTTTAACCCTTCAATTAAATTAAATTCCTAAGGAATAATTAAAAAACTAACCTAAAGTTCCTTAGTTTCATTTGGACATTAAATGCAATTTTTATGATTTTCCTATGGTCAAGGTGCGATAAACATTTTTAATCATATTTGGCTGTTGAAGAAAATTCATTAAATCTAGATTTGGGTAGTCAGCGAAATAATTTTAAATCTAGAATTTCTTGCATATGGATTATTTATGAATGTCGCTTTTCATCGTTCTGGATAACTTGTTAATTCAAATATCGAAGGCACTGGTTTATAATTGTTTCTATCTTGTGGTCATGTCTTGTTTACATCGGCGATTAATCTATCAATCTGATTTAATCATTTAGATTCATCAAGTTGTCCATCATTAAAATCTCCTAGAGTCTATTTTTCACAAGCTATCTTCATCCATTTACCTAGGGACTACCCCCCTTGACTTGCCTAGGAGAGAGTCTAAACGGTGTGAGTAAGGATCAAGAGTGATAACCCTTACTCTGAGGGTTGTCGCACTGCCTAGACTCTTTGTGCGATAACACTCACATTACCTACCAAACGAAAACAAAAACAAAATGTTTTTTTTTTATATATAATTTTAAAATAATAACAACGTTGGTAATGTTCAAATTTAATGATTGAAAAAATTTAATTCATATCAAACTATGAGCAAGCATGATACTTATGAGTGACATATATCTAACAATAGAGTTATAATGGAGGGGTGGTTGGTGATTTCAGTTTAATGTAAAAAAGAAAGGGACCCCAATCAATTTGAACATGAATAGATAAATATTTTTCAACGATGATGTTGCTATATGACTTTCTAAAATGTTTGGCTTTATTAAATATATAGCTTACTTTTGTCACTTAGAATAAATAATCCAAGACATTTTATATTATGCAATTACATATTATTAAAAAAAATATTATTATATAAGTTACTTAAACATTAATGATTTAAATTTCACAGGAAAATGGACCATTAAATGGACCAACTTCACAAAATCTCTTCAAAAGGCTCATATAATACTTAGTCTCAGTGAGGATGAACCTATTTCATAGTGAAATGTGGATGGAGGCAATTATTCTTTCAATTTAGGCTATGAAGCTCTTTTTGATATTGGGATAATGTTGAGGTCTAAAGGCAAAAGAAAATTTGGAAGGTTAAAATGCCTTCAAAGGCTACTCTTTTCATGTGGCTTACACTTGATAACAAGGTTTTAACTTGGGAGATGCTAAGGAGAAGAAATTGAGAAAGGCTTAGTATTTGCCTTTTATGTTGGATTGATGAATTTTTTATGCTGAATTTATGAAGAAATCGTTTCTTATATTTTTCTTATATGCTCATAGTTATGACAAATTTGGCAGGAGCATGTAGGTCATTTAGGCCCTAGAAACTTATGGGATAGTGATATTATTACTAGGTTTTGTTTTTTGTCATTTGTCGACAAGGATTTGAAACATGTCAAGGTCATTCCTTATATGGTTCCTAGGGGCATTCAGTTAGCTCAAAATCCAAATGTGTTTGAGATCGGTTGTACCACCTTTCAAAATATTAGCTTAGTATTTCAACTTACTTCCCTTTTACATTAGTATTATAAAGCCTAAGTAACCTAGGACTATAGGTGAGCTTAGAGTGGACAAGTCTAGGCCTTGGTGTTTTTTCGATGGTGCTTGCAGGATTCCTTATGTGGATATGGTTTTATTCTTCATCTCTCTAACATTACTTATTTTCTCTTCAAAGCTAATATAAGGAGAGGTATAAATGACTCTGATGAGTTCACAACATTTTTTCTACTATTAAAGTTCGCTCTACATCAAGGGTTTTATTCACTCATGTTTTTGGAGATTATGATCTTTTCAATAATTATTTATCTGTCTTTGTATAGTTGCATAACATTCTCTTGAGGCCACTAATGGATCAACATCAATAAGTCTCAAGATTTTACTTAGCTTGAATTCACTTGCATGAACACAGAATTGAATTAGATAGGTGACAAATTATCTAAATGAGGCTCTCTTATTCTTGAAAACTAGTTAACCCTATAGGAATTTGAAGAAGGAAGGTTAGACACTTTGCTATCACACTCACACTTTAGAAGATGGTTTATAAATATCTCAAACACAATGCAAGTGATACTAACAAGAGGTCACTTTTTAGATCCCTATAATATCAATGTAGCTCCCATATTTTTATTGGTGTGCCCCATAGAAGCCCATAAATTATTATTTTCATATGGGCCCTAATTATATTTTGACAATTTCGACTCTTATATATACCAAGAAGGTATTTTCATTTGAATCATCGAAAAATTGTTCATTTATGTCATGTAAAAGGAGGTTTCCCCCTCGAAGAAGCTTATTTTCAAGTCTTTGATCTATTTTTTCTTTTGTTTTTGTGATCTGGTTACATAACATTTAATATCATAGCTTTGAATCCTAGGGTTTTCCTGCTTCAAACGAGTCTTCTTGGAATTTTCGCTATCTTTTTTCTACGAGGATTAAGAAGCTAAAATTTCAACCACATGTAGAAAAAATCTTGATGAATATCGTGTACAAATTTCAGAGCTTGATTCGTTATATTCAAAGAGATATGGTTCATGGAAGTTAGGGTTTTTGTATGCTCTATAATTCAGTCTCATACAGGTGACTTGTGGAAAATCATTTGAACTTTCATTTAGGGCGTCCAAATTGAATTTTGTAAAAAGTGGTTGAAATTTCACAAAATGTATATTCTTGGGTACCATTTTAAGGGTCGAAGGTTGAAACAATGACACGTGGTATTTTATACAAGTTTGCTCTACTGAAAACAGTCCATAAGCAGGTCATCTTGGGAGATTTGGTCTAACATTATATTTAAGAATCTAATATTAGTCTAACTTGTGGGGTTGGAAAGAGGACAAAGGGATATTATACGATGAAATTTAAGAACTTTGGATGCTCAAATTACAAAGATAGATCAGTGTCAAGATTGAGCTCCTAAAAGCAAGAAAAATGTATGTATTTTTTTAAATTTTCATAAATTTTATTGGAAAAATCAGTTTGAAGTGATTCAAAGGGAATAGTGAACCACATATATCATTATTTGGTTCCAAAATTCCTAGAAACAAAAAAATGGATACACCCAGCAAGCGAACAGAAGGCTCTACTATGATTCCTGAAGAAGAGGAGGAAATGGAACATGATATATCAAAATTATGAGACTAAGTGCAACAAATTTCACTCTCACAAAGAGAAACCAAGAATGAATTATATGGTTTAAAAGCAACAATAAAAGGGGACATGGCAGTTTTGAAGGATGGTTTAAAAGTAAAATATGGAAGTGATGATGAATGTCAAGATGGAAGGGTTAAAGGAAGGTTTGACAAAGTTGCTGCAAGAAAGGCTTCCTAGTGGTGACAAGGTATTCTCTGAAAACAGGGGTGAGGACAAAAGGAATATGAATATGAGTTTAGACACTCCAAGGATGGGATGAAGATTAACCAAATTCCAAAGATCAATATGAGGAAGTTTGATGGCAAGGATCCAGTAACATGGATACTACAGATGGAGCAATTATTTGATCTACACGATGTGCAACACACACAAAAGGTATGCATTGCATCTTTATATTTAGAACCTAATTAATTTGTATGGTATCAATGGCTTTGTTCTTGTAAAGAATTTTCCACTTGGACAATTTACACAGGAATTGATAGCACATTATGAGGATATGAAGAGCAATACCTTCTTTAGCCAAATGATAAATCATAGACAAAAGGTTTTAGTTGGGGAGCACATTGACGACTTCCAAAGATTGCATATCAAGGTAATTAATATTCTTGAGGAGCATCTAATTGATGTCTTCATAGGGACTTTAAAGGATAATATCCAACATGAGGTTCACCTTTGGGAACCTAAGTCATTGGAGAATGCATTTAGGGTGGAAAGAAAAGTTGAAAGCAAAATTATAGCAACAAGGAGGTCTACCATTCACAAATATAAATATGAAAGTGTTGCAACTTCTAGCTTTCCACGACCTACAAGGTTGACACCACAACAACTGGAGGTAAAAAGAGCGAAAGGACTTTGTTATAGTTATGATAGAAAATACACTAAAGGTCATAAGTGTCATGTTGAGAAGAAATTATTCTACATAGATTGTGTGAGGAGGAAGAACATGGACTAGAAATATCAAAAGAATAATATATACACCAGGAACCAACCCAAGGGGATGAAAAGGAAGAAATGAATCCAACCGTATCTTGTAATGCACTGGTAGGAATCACCACTCCTCAAACTCTCAAGATATAAGGATATATCAAGAAGAAAAAGGTAATAGTGTTGATTGATTCATGTAGTACTCATAATTTTATTCATTGTAAGATAGCCAAGGATTTGAATTTTTTTCTATATCCAGCACCAGAGTGTCAAGTGTTGTAAATAGAGGAACTATAAATTGCTCAGGAAAGTGCCATAATATCAATCTAACCATGGGGGAATATGTATTGAATAGTCCAATGCTTTTCATTATAATGGGTGGCACAGATGTCGTATTAGGAGTCTAATGGTCACAATTTTGGGGGATGATAGTTTTTAATCTTCAAGAACTTTTCTTTAAATTTTTCTCATAAGAAAAGGAAATTGGATTAAGGGATATCATAGGGAAACTTGGAAAGATAATCAAATCTAATGGGATGACAAAGATTTTGAAGAAGGAACAACAAGGGGTAATTGCACAATCATGTTCCCTAGATGTTCAGACATCTAAATCAACCATTTCCAAAGAGTCCTTGACAATTATTCCAAGATATTTGAGACTCCCAAAGGTATAACACCTATTCGCAATCATGATTGTGTTATTCACTTGATTTAAGGAAGTGTTCCTCCAAACATTAGACCTTACAGATATTTGTATGCCTAGAAGAGCGAAATTGAACATATGGTTGTAGAAATGCTAGAGGCAAGTATAATTCAACCTAGCCAAAGTTATTTCTCTTCTCTAGTAGTATTGGTGCATAAGAAGGATGGATCATGGAATACATGTCTGGATTATAGAGAGCTCAATAAGCTCACTATTAAGGGTAAATTCCCCATTCTTGTCATCGATGAATTATTGGATGGACTACATGGAGAAATTTACTTCATTGAGTTGGATCTTCACACATGATACCATCAAATTAGAATGAAGACAAAAGACATTCCAAAAACAACATTCAGAACTCATGAAGGTCATTATGAAGTTTTGGTCATGCCTTTTGGCCTTATTAATGCACCTTCCACATTTCAAGGTTTGATGAATTCCATTTTCAAACCCTTCCTTATAAATTTTGTTTTAGTATTTTTTTATGATAAACTAATCTACATCAAGTCTTGGAAATATCACATTCAACATGTTGACAGGGTGCTCAAACTATTGGAGGAGAAACAAGTGTATGCAAAACTCTCCAAATGTTTCTTTGGAGTATAAGAAGTGGAATATTTGGGTCATATTGTATCTCATGAGGGTGTTAAGGTAGACCCTAACAAAATTAAAGCCATAAAGGAATGGAAAATATCCATAACCTTAAATCATCTTCAAGAATTTATCGACCTGACAGGATATTATCACAAGTTTGCTAAGAATTATGGTAAAATAGTAGCACCACTAACAACATTATTATTGGAAAAAAAAAAGTGTAGACTTTAGAAGAAACTAAGGCCTTTGAACATCTTAAAAAAGCAATGTGTCAAGCTCCAATATTAGCTACACCAGACTTCACAAAAACCTTTATTGTAGAATGTGATACCTCGGGTAATGGCAGTGGTGCTATTTTAATGCAAGAAGGAAGCAACATTGCTTTTTAAAGTTGTCCAATCAAGGGAAAGTATTTACACAAACCTATTTATGAGAAGGAAATGTTTGAAATACTACACCCTCTAAATAAATTGTGCCCTTACCTAATGGGCTGACACTTCAAGGTAAAAATAGATCATGATAGTCTTAATACTTTTTGGAACAAAGTATCTTCATAAGAGTAGCAAAAATTGTTCATAAGGATTTTGGGTTATGACTTTGAAATCGTCTACAAAAAGGGGAAGAAAAATATTGTTAGAGATGCACTCTCAGGGAGAGGTGAGGATGTGGAAACATTTCTCTACGCCATTTCTATTAGCAACCTGATTGGATAAATGGAAGAACCACAAAGAGGTATGAACACTCATTCAAAAGATACAACAAGATCCTAGTGCATCTGATACATTTATCTAGAAAAATGATTCACTATGGTACAAATATCACTTATATCTATGTAAGAACTCCCAACTTAGACAAAAGACTCTTTTGGAATTACACACCTCTCCTTTAGGAGGGTAGTTAAGATTTTTAAAAGCTTATCACAAGGTCAAGATTTTTTTTTGGGGAATGGCCTTAAATTTGATATTCAGAAGTTTGTGGCAGAATGTTTGGTTTGCTAAAAAAATAAAGTGGGGATTATTAAGACCTTGGGCCTTTTACAACTATTAGCCACTCCAAGTTAGCGTTGGGAGGAGGTCTCAATGGATTTAGTCACAGGTTTACCCAAGTCCAAAGGAAAGAGTGACATCATTGTGGTTATTGACAAACTTACCAAGTATGCACAATTTTGTGCACTATCTCATCCTTTCAAAGCTAGTATAGTCACTACTACATTTGTGGAAATAGTTCAAAAGCTACGGGGAAACCCAAAGATTATTGTAAGTGACAGAGATCCCATTTTCATTGGAAATTTTTGGACAAAATTATTTTATTGTCTTTATACTCAATTAGCTCATAGCGCATCTTATCATCCTCAATCTGATGGGAAAACTAAGATAATGAACAAATGTTTGGAAAGATATCTTCATTGCTTTGTATCCGATAAACAAACACAACGGGTCAAATGGTTACCTCTGGTAAAATTGTTGTATAACACTTCCTTCCATATTGCAGCAAAAATGACCCTATTTATGGCACTTTATGGATATCATCCATTGTCCATCACTTCATATTTAAGAGACAATTCTAAGGTTCAAGCACTAGAAGATCACATCGAGCATCAATAATAAGTTCTCTGACTCTTAAAATATAACCTAACTTTCGCGCAGAATCGAATGAAACAACAAGCAAATCAACATCATAGTGAAAGAATTTTTGAGGTGGACGATTGGGCATTTTTACAGCTACAACCATACAAACAAATGCTCCTCAAGCAAGATAAGAATGATACTAAATTATCACCCAAGTACTATGGCCCTTATAAGGTGTTGCAAAGGATTTGTACTATGAGATACAAATTAGAGGTGTATGCATCTTTGTGAATACACCTAGTTTTCCATGTTCATGCTTAAACAAGGTTATAGGTGACAAGTTCCTAGTCCAAACTATATTGCCATAACTTGATAAGGAAGGAAAAATCATATTAGAGCCTAAAGCAATCACGGAAACAAGAATCTGACAGCTACATAATCGATCAATTTCATAGTATCTCATAAAGTGGAAGAACTTACCTGCTAAAGATTCAACATGGGAGGATGGGCATTTCATATGGAAGCATCTGGAACTACTTAAGCATTGAGGACAACACTTTTTTGAAGGAGAGGGGCATGTTAGGTCCCTATATACTAGTGTAGCCCCCATATTGTTATTGTTGTGCCCATGTTAGGTCCCTATAATATTAGTGTAGCCCTATATTGTTATTATTGCTCCCCATGGAATCCCACTAATGTTATTTTTGAGCCCCTACATTATTATTGCTATGTAGGCCCTAACTATATGTTGACCCTTTTGACTCCTATATATATCAAGGAGGTCTTTTGATTCGAATCATTGAAAAAATGTTTATTTATGTGATGTAAAAGGAGGTTTCCCCCTCGAAAATGCTTATTTTCGAGTCGCTGATCTATTTTTTCTTTTGTTTTTGTGATATGGTTACATAACACCACTATCACCTCAACAACCCTGTTTTGTACTTTAAGCCAAGTCTCCTCCAACTCAAGTGAGGCTTCCCTAGGTTAAGATTACGAGGATTTAGGATAATGAGTTCCAAGGTGATATGAAGTTTAAATCCCAAAAATGGTTTTAAAAGATTTTGAGGTATGAAATTTGATGGGAGGACCAAAGATCAATGTCTTGCCTTACCACTATTTTTTGGGGGGCATATGGAGTCAACTAAGGACTTGTTTGAGAGAAGGAAAATGGATCTATGGTGATATCTAGGGGTGTCTACTATTAACCTTAGATGATCCAAATAGTATCTTACAAAATCCAAAATATTCAAGGGAAGATTCTCCATTCAAAATCTTCCTTGGGTTTTCAAGATGCAATTTATCCAAAATAAACCAAGTGAATACACCATCTCTACTGGACAAAAATAATTGCACTTGATAATCATCCATGCATAAATCCAATAAGATTGGGGGGACAACTAATTAAATTTGGATCATCTATAAACCCTAGCCATGAAAAATAATAATACTAATAATAATAAAATCAAAATCATTAACAAGATCGTATCAACAAAAAGTCTCTTTACTCATCCTTATATAACCTTTTTCATAAGGAGAAAAGTAGCATAAAATTTAGAACTAACCATGGTATTTCTTCCCCAATCCAACCATGAGAAAATGATGAGGAAGTGCATCTCTTTTATATGAGATGTTCAAGTCCCTTTACAATTAAAGTATTGACCTTTTTAAGCTTAAAGCCCCTAATCAAGCCTATGGAGGGAAAAAAGTCCTCTTCTACAATTAATTATAATCTAAATTAAAGATAAAGTGGATAGGCCTGGTACAATGGTCCATATCCAAAAAAGGTATCCATGGATGTGAGTAATTATCAGTTGAGTTCGCTTTGTTTCTCCTGATTTCCATGTAATACAAACGACCTTTAGCCAATGGCTAGCATGAATATTGTGTTCATCTATTGTGTTAATATGTCCTCTTTTGTTATACTATATTATATGTATAAGTTATCATATTTTATTACTATATATAATAATCTTGATATATTATACTTATATTTATCTATTCATATATTTAATATATTATATTTATTTCATATTCCCTCTATCTGGAGGTTAATGTCTTTTCCAAATGTAGTTGATAGATATTTCATAAAAACCATAATTACCATATAGTTAACCTTCAAAATTCATAGGTGAACCGGTAAAGCCTGGAGTTTGTTTCTCAAGAGTTGCTTGTCTATGAATAATTATGGGCTTCTCCATGTTCCATATAAAAATGATTTTGTGTGCTAGCCAAGATGCATCTAAAAGGCATCTCAGTGACATTGTTGATATATTGCATGTATCACCTCTTCAATTTTAAACCCTCCTAGCATTACTTGCATTTGATGGAGAAATTGGGTTACCTCTCAAAAACACAAGCCTTCTCATCAAATTGGTTAAAAACAATTCGTGAAAAGTGTCTTTCCACAAGGAATTATGGACATCCAATTATGGTATTCAACATGACCATTCTTCATGTGTTGTGAAAGATGCAATACCAATGTAATGTCAAATTTAATTATCGACCTATGCTACAAAAATGGTAATATTTCTATACCTTTATGGTCTAAGCTCATTGTAGGTCTGTCAATTATATCATTCATGTTATATTGAACAATTGAATCATGGCCATGCCTAACAATGATGAAAGAAACATCTTGAAGAAGTTGTGCAAGCTTTGCTCCTAAACATCCTAGTAGATTGTTGGCATAAATAGAAGATTCAACACATGGTGATAGCTTCACTCTATTTGCATGGACTTTAAGAATCTCCAATTGCCACTTTTCCCTAGGTGGACTTATTCTAATCTTGTGATCAACATGGTCGGTCCCAATAATATGGGATCTAAAAGATCCATACAATTAGTTGTACAAAAAAGTATGACTCCCTAACTAGTGTCAAATCCATGAGTCCCTATTAAAAGTTTGGTTCAAACGTGTCTCCTTTCTTTTGCACCAACATCATAACTCCACATTACTTTGACTGAAACTCCATGGTGTATTGCTCCCAAAGCATCAATTTCATCAATAAACACAATTGAGGGTTTGTTTACCTTTGCTCTTTTAAAGAGGTCACATACATTACATGTATCAACTCTAACAAGCACTTCAAAAAAATCAAATATACCTATTTGGTAGAAAGGTAAACCAACATCCCCTGTTATTTCCTTTGCGGCTAAAGTCTTTCCATAATAGGGTGAACCGATTAAGAGCATCCCATGTAGAGTTTTTGTTCCCATTTTTTTGTATAATTTTGGATTCCTCAAATATCTCACCAACTTTTTGTGCTTAAGGAATTATACATGACTTGGAGGCATCCTTAATCCTTTCATGTGTTTTGGTGCCTTCCAATCTCTCATAAGAAACAATTTGAATAGATTCTTTAGAACCCAAGCATACTCGTTGAGGAGAATGTTGTCACTAGATCCTTCTCATACACAAACTAGTGGGATAACATTTAGTTCTAATTTGGGACATGTTTTTTCTTCAAAAGTGCATGAGAACATCAAAACTCTACCGAGAGAAATTGGTAAGCCAATGCAACCACTTCATCATCTCATCCATATAGTGCCCTTTTCAGTATGGTTAGTCATCAAGTAAATCAAGGAAACATCAATATTTAGATTATTATAAACCAGTATCTTTGCCACTCTTGGTGGAGAAGTGAAGTTGAGCACTTGCAAATGAAAGGTGTCTTTTACTATATATAAAAGAAGACAAAAGTGGTTGTATATCTCTTCAATGTACCTTTGTATAGGACCACTACTAACGCACAACACATATTTTCTCTCTCTTATTAGCTTCAAAGCCTATCCTTTGTTGTCACATGGAATATCATAGCTATTATTTGTTCAATCATATGGACAGGTGAGACCATGGAATTCATGTTCCAGATCTTTTTTCATCTTCATTAATTTTATAGCCTGAATGTCCTTCAACAAGATAATCAATTGAAATGTCATTAACATGAAGCTAAATTGCTACAAAACTAAAGACCTTATCAATATCATCAAAGTCTAGTATGATGTTTTTGTTATTATACTCACAACAAATTTCATGAAAAAGCACAACCTGGTTCCGCTTTAACCAATTAGGATAAAATGAAAATTTTCCCATTCCTTAGTCAAATTCATTGCCACCTGTGGTTTTAAATAGTGTACGTATTTCCCCTTCTTCAAACTTAAGGTCGTTAATTGAAATATCAAAGACATTGTTGATAAAAAAGCATTTTCATCATACTCGTTAGTTGAAAATTGCGGGGGTCTTTGTGTCAAAACTATTCCAACCAATGATTTGGTACCTTTCCCATGTAATATATTTTCCATCAATGCCTCAAGAATGTCTATAGTAGAAATTAAATCTAGAGGTAGTTCTAAATCAAAAATTCGTTCTATTTCTCTACAAGCCATTTACTCCACATCATAAAAAGGACCTTCATCAAACAATAAAAATAACATAAATCTCCTTCAATCAAGTAGGAGTAAGCCATCCAAATTGCATGATGTGGGGATGATTTCTCCATCAAAAATGAAATTGTGCAATTCCTCCAAGTTTGGATTCTCTTCATGGATCTCACCATTCTCAAGCATATGTTCATTTTTGTTGAGACCCACCCCCCCGCCCCCAACTTCTTGGATATTGAGCTAGTATGCTTTGTTTTTTAGGTCAACGTAGATCCCTTCATAAAAGCACATATATTGAGATTTTTCCCTAACTACATCAATATTGTAGTTTGTGATGATGGACTGAGTTATAACTAAATTTTAGTTGTCATCTCTAGTGTTATCTTTGTCACTTTCTTTGTCCTCATAAATATGGTTGTCACCCTCCTCTGAGACAATAGATGTCTTATCATCATGCTCTTTTTATGCATAATTCTTCCTACTTCAACTAAATCATGAGAAGGGATAAGAAGAGGCTCTTATTCTATGGTTGTTGCCAAATTATGAGTAGTTTCATCTTGGGAAGGGCTAAGAAAAGTTTCATCTTCATGCTCCTCGTTGCATTCTTCTAGGATAGTTCATCATCATACCTTGTAAAGTTATCTAAAACACCCCAAAAACTCCATTCTTGTTTTGAAATATTAATATTGTGATTTTGCAAAAGGCTAAGAAGACCTTCCACTTGTAGGGTTGCCAACAAGTCACAAATGTGTCTTTGAACTTTCAAAATTTTAGGCCCCAATGCTTGAGAAATTCTTCAGTGAAAACCTCGAGAGAGGATATGTTCTTTGTATACAAAAATACTTGACCTAGTTCATTTTTCTTTTGTCCCAAACAGAGTAAAAATGATATTATCAAGAGGTCCTCAAGTATTTCATTGAATGTGGAGACGCACCTCATAAGTGAAAGGAAACGCAAAGCAACATAATTATCAAACTTTGGGATATTCTTCTCATATTTTGGATGAGGTTAGTCTGGGTATCTTTGAATGTACTTAATATCCAAAGTAAGATACATCTCATACAATTTTGAAGGAGACACCCTTCCCCATCTATCAATTTCGACATGATAACATGAATCAAAATGAAATTTTCTTGCCTTTTCGCAATGAAGTTGCCAAGGTGAGTTGCCAATGCATTCATAATGATGTTTGTCTCAACTTTCAACCACAAAGTCTTCAAAATCTATAAAGAACAAGGTATTTATTCTTCCAATGGAGTCACTAGGATGGAAAAATATTTTCAAGAGAAATATTTCAACCAATGTCATCTCCCAAGAATTGGACTTTGTCCCTAGCAATCATGTCAAAATGTTATCACAAAAACTCATAGTTTAAGAGATAAAGCATGATTTGATTTAAACTAAAAGGGGCCATTATCACCTCACCAACCCTCCTCTACACTTTAGGATAACTCTTCTTTGGCTCAAGGCAGACTTCCCTAGGTTAAGAATGTTAGGATTTAGGGTAATGAGTTTCAAGATGATATGAAGAGTAAATGCTATGAAATAGTTTTCAAAGAGTTTGAGCTATGAAATTTGATGGGAGGAACAAAGATCAATGCCTTGTTTTACCACTATTTTTTGGGGGCATATGGGGTCAATTAAAGACTCCTTTGGGAGAATGAAAATGGATCTAGGGTGATATCTAGGGCTATCCACCACTTACCCCATAAGTTCCTCCCAGTATCCTACAAGATCTAAGAAGTTTAGTGAAAGACGCTCCACTAGAAACCTTCCTAGGATTTTCAACAAGGCATTTATACAAAAGAAACCAAGTGAAGGTATCATCTCCATTAGATCAATAAAATTACACTTGATAATCATCCATACTTAATTCAAATAAGATTAGAGAGACCACTTAGTCATTAAATCAAGATCATCCATAAATATTGGCCATGAAAATCCAAGAAAAGTGTCAAAATCGTCCACTAGACCATCTTAACAAAAAGTTTTTCTAGTCATCCTTCATTAGATTTTTTCATAATGAGAAAAATATTAGAAATTTCAAAACTAGCTAAGGTATTTCACTCCAATCCAAACATGAGAAAATGATGATGAAGTGCATCTATATTTGTATGAGATGTTGAACTACCTTTAAAATAAAAATATTTATTTTTTAAGCTAAAATACCCTAATCTAGCGTATGGAGGGAAAAAGGCCTCTAATTAACCTAAATCACATGTGAAGTAAAGTGGACACGCCACATGTAAAATGGGCCATATCCCAAATAAAGGTATATGTTGCATGTTAACCAATTATGACATTAATGTCATTACTTGTGCTCTCATGCATTTCAATGATAGCACAAATAACTTTGGCCAAAGCTACATGATAATGTTGTATCAATGTAAACATATGTTGGTACATATCATTGAACAATTTCTTTGTTCAAAAAATAATGTTATTATCCATATTGTTGTTAAGATATTAGTAATGCCTCCCCCCACATTTACCCAAATTCAAGCTTGCCAGGGTAAACATGAAACGAGGGTCACTATGACCTGACCCAACCTGTTAGTTTCAATTAAGGAAGTGGGGCCTACAAACCACCACAAATTGATATCATACATGGACTATAGATCACCCAGGAGCTGAAGAAACACCCCAAGTGGTCAATCCCTTAGCTGGAACCTTATTTCGCTGACCTAAACCTATAACCACACCTTTAACACTGCCTGCATGCAGTTGTGAGCTTCTAACCACACTCACAAGCCTTCCTCCATGCAGTTATGACCCCATATGTCCAGTTTTGTGCATGCAAACTGTTATCACTTAAAACCATAGTTCACCTATGTCCAAAGATTCATATATAAAAAAAAAAAAATTGTTTTAAGTCAATAGGTTCTTAGGTGTGTCACTTTGAAATTAGTTTTCCAAAGGTATTGATGTGAGTCCTTGTAAAAGACCGTTAGATACCCTCTCTCATGATAGTTAAAGCATGTCTTGTCTTGATTACATCATTCTGATTTTGCACAGTTTCGCAGCGCGATATGATTGGCTAGTTTAGCTGCGCAATCATTTTTCCACCTTTCCGCAGCATATCATTGAGCAGCAATTTCGTAGCGTGGTATGTCATTTCATAATTGCCTGTGCTACGAAATCGGGGATTCGGGGTTTTTCTACAGCATATTTCCTTGAAATGTCAAATCTCGGGAGGTGAGTCATCAGAACTGTTCATATGTGTCAGTCGACATCCTCTCCAGGTCATGATAGGATTCATTCCGCCATCAGATATAGGATCACACACATGACAATTATTTCAATAAATCTTATGAGGTATGGTAGTGTAATTATGTTTATTCATGATGCATTAACGTGCCTGTTCTATGGTGAGCGTTTGAAAAAACACAAGGAATCCCGAATTCTCATTTAAAAAGAGACTACTCCAAGCGAGCCTGCATTCCAAAGCGGAAGCTGTTGTGTAAATTGGATTTGCTAATTAACTTCTCTGTGCAAGAATTTTCTGAGCAAGATGGAGAAAAGAGAGCATAGATCCGAGAGATGTCTGAGAACTGAACCAGAAGGACTTGATCTCACGCTTA
>APFE031025996.1:0-12500 GCA_000404065.3 Pinus taeda
GGAGCCATGGCCTTGGATTTCGGGGTGCAATGGCCATGGCATTTCAACCTAGACTAAATACATGCATTTAATGAAGCAGTCTTTAGGTATATATCTGACTTTTGGTTGATGTTAATGGTTAAGTTTTAGTTAATGTTTTTTGGTTTTTATACTAAATAGTGGTATATATTAGACTTTTTCTTGATATTAATTGTTACAGTTATTTAGTTTTAATTTATGAATTTTTTTATATAAATATTATTTGGTCAAACTGTACAAAAATTATTATGATATTTAGCTCATAAAATTAGTATACAATTAAATGTTGATAATTAGTATATAATAAATGTTGATTTATAATCTTATTTGATATATTTTATTAGTTATACCTACTTTTTAATTTTTTAATCTTTATTTATTTACTGACACTAGTTTATTTCAACCCATTCGGAGAAGGTTTTGCAGACTGAGTGTAATGGACAAGCTGCGCTCCTGCCTGTGGTGAGGCCCTTTGTTCGATTTGGGGGCAGGTTTATTAAAATCCCGGGTATGCAAGAGTTCCGTAATAAAGTTGAAGTTTAAGATTATGGCTCCGTGGAGAGTTTTTGACATTACTCATTGCCATGACTGCCATATTTTGGTTACCCTTTGTAATTTGAAATCTATTTTGAGTTTTCTGAGGCTTTCCGGCCATGAACATGCTGTTAAATTTATCTGGCTTACAACTGGCTTAGTCATTTTTATATTTTTAGTTATGCCCAAGGTGAATAGATTCGAACCCTGGCGGGAATAGCTACAATTTGGTACTGATAGTGTTGAATGAAATATGTGTATACTTGTTTTGTTTTACATTCTAAAATGTTTCTTGGAATACAACTTGGTTTCATTAATTTAATTTTTTTCTGGTATTATTCGTGTGTTTAATGCTAGATCTCGACGTGTAATTCTTAGTTTGATTGGTAGTATATTAATTATTTTAGAGATTCTGCGATGCCCTATAGCTTCCAAACTCAAGGGTTTGTGGTTCAGAAATGGCTTCTCATTCTAGCTATTTTGAATGTATCTACGAAGATTTTACATTAGGTAATCTTTGAGTTAATTGAAATAACAGTCGATATCTATGTATTTACTTTTGAAAGAACAGTCAATATCTATGTATTTACTTTTAGATTGAAGACCCTGTGCGGGTTCCTAATTATTTTGTGGTGAGGCTACATATTTTATATTTAGTTTTATTTTCTAAAGTTTTGGTTCTCTGAATTTTCCGAATTTCTTGTGTAGTTATATAATAGTTCTTTGTTATAGAGAAAGTAAGTTCTTTATTGTTTTCCTGTACCCATATAATAGTTCTTCGTTATAGAGAAATAAAGCTCCTTATTGTTTTCCCCTTTTGTTGATAGAAGATTTAATAATTTTCTTAATAATTCTTTGTTATAGAGAAATAGCCTACTCTAATTCTTGTGGTACAATTTTTCCAATAATAAAACTGAAGTTTAACCTCTAGCTATATTGTTTATATTGTTTATATTTAGAATTATAACTGTGCAGAACCTTATAACACTCTTTATTATAAAATTATAAAATCCATGAACTTTACTATACTAACCTTTTATGTTTTTTTCTTGAATCATACACTTAGTATGACTAAATTTAATCAATCTATTACATTCTTGAACTACTGAAATGATTATTATGTCTATATCGGACAAAATCTACCTAATAAGCGCTCATATTATTACTTATAATATTCCTGATTCAATCTTGCAACCAGACTATCTTTGCCTGTCAACCTTGAGATCTACTTTAGTAGTCTCCCCCTTCCTGTGGACAGGAACTCTTTAATTTACTTTAATTTCTTGTGACTTAGAATCTCCTTGCCCTCTATTCTAAACAACAATAGCTTTACTTTAATCTGTTGAGATTTACAATCTTCGTGCTCTGGTCCAAACAACCAGACCTGAATCTTTCTTCCCAACCTTGAGATCTACTTTCCCGAGCTCCAAACAACCAGACCTTTACTTTAATTTCTTGAGACTTACAGCCTCTACACCCTCTATTCCATACTTTAATTTCTTAAGACTTACAGTCTCTACTCCCTCTGGTCCAAACAACGAGACATGAATCTTTCTGTATCTTTGCCTCCCAACCTTGAGATCTACTTCAGTGGTCTCCCCCTGAGCTTCCTGTTCAAAGGATCTCTTTAATTTCTTAAGACATACAGTCTGTCTCCCCGTGAGCTTCGTGTTCAAAGGATCTCTTTAATTTCTTAAGACTTACAGTCTTCCCTTTCTGTATCTTTGCCTCCCAACCTTGAGATCTACTTCAGTAGTCTCCCTCGAGCTTTCATTTTCTGTATCTTTGCCTCCCAACCTTGAGATCTACTTCAATAGTCTCCCCCAAGCTTTCCTGTTCACAGTAACTCTTTAATTTCTTGAGACTTACAGTCTCCGCCCTTCTGGTCGAAACTAGATATGGCCTTATAGAACCGCCTCGCTCTTCAGCAAAGTATGTTCCTTACTAACTTTTCTTTCTTCTTCTTCATCTCAGATACCTTTATCCTCTTGAACTCTTGGTTAAAACCTCAAGAAATTAGTTTCAAGAACTTAGTTAGAAACATGTAACTCTGTCCCTAACTATTTATTAAATATTTAGTGATAACTACTCTCTTCATTCAAAAAAATATTAACTTTCAAAATAATATTTTTAGATTAGATTAAGAAAATAAATAAGAAATCGCCAGGATACCTCCAACTTTGTGGGATGATTTTAAACCTGTAGCGTATCCCAAACTGTATATGTGTATAGGAGTAGGATACAATGTGTGTTTCACTGCAATTCATGAAATAAGTATAGAGGTGGTGGTTTACAATTTGAGCACACATTCATGGAGCCGACGTCCTAGCTGTCCATGGAGAAATCAGCTTTGGAGCCATGGCATGGCCTTGAATTTCGGGGTGTAAGGGCCATGGCATTTCAACGTAGACTAAATACACCCATTCAATAAAGCAGTGTTTTGGTATGTATTTGATTGATATTAATTCTTACAGTTATTTAGTTTTAATATATGATTTTTTTATACGAAGACAATTTAAGTATATATTTGACTTTTTCATTAATATTAATTGTTACAATTATTTAGTTTTAATGTATGAAGTTTTTTATTATTTAGGTATATATTTGATTTTTTTAATATTAATTGTTATAATGATTTAGTTGTAATTTATGATTTTTTTATATTAATACTATTTGGTGACCATATTAAGTTATCACAAAAAGTTGTAATGTTAAAGTGTACAAAAATTATCATGGTATTTGGCCCATAGGCTTGGCATATAATTAGATGTTGATTTCTAAACTTATTTAATATATTTTTATTTATTTACTATACTATTTTTATATTTATTTATTTATCATACCTCTTTTATAAATATAGTATTTGGTTCATAGTCTTCATTTAAATAAAATCTCTTTTGAGTTTTTATAAATATACAAAAGTTTATGAAGTAATATAAAAATAAGTTTTATTTATTAACCATATCTTTGGTTTGTTTATACTTTTATTTATTTACCATACCTCTTTTTTTAGTGTTCGTAAACCTCTTTATACTTTTAATTTATATTTTGTTTATACATAACAATAATTAGATTAATTTTTAAATAAGGCCTTGGGTTTACATTTATGTTTACATTTACATGTTTATGTTTTTAAGTGAGATCTACCCCCATACTCGGCTATAAAGTCTCACCCCTAAACATACATACGCTCTCTCCATATCCCCCTTCTTACTCCCTCTCTCTCTCTCCATTTCTCACTTTCTATGTCTTTCTTCTTCCCTCGGCCCTCTCTCCCCCTCCAAATCCATCTCTCTATCTCTCCCTCTCTCCTCCTCTCTCGAAGTCCCCATTTACTAGGCTATAAAGTCTCACCCCTAAACATACACACTCTCTCTCCATATCTCCCTTGTTACTCCCTCTCTTACCCTTCTCTACCTCTCTCGATGCTCTCCCCCCTCTCTCTCTTCATTCCTCCTCCCCCCTCTTTCAATTTATCTCCATCTCTCCCTTTTCAGCCCCCCATCTCTCCACCTCTATCACCTTGTCCTTGTTCTTTTGTCCCATATATCGTGATATATTAATATATATTATAATATAACAAATTTAATATTGTATTAATCAGTTACTTAATTTAATAATATTAATATTATAATATATTAACAGGAATATTAAATAGATTTAATAATAATATTTTATTATTTTTTCTCGATTAAGACTAATTCTATTAAGCAAAAAATATTGTACAAGAGGATACATTCCAGAGATGCACGATATCGGCAACCGGAAATGATAGGACTACCAACCTCGGTTCCAGAGAAGGAGTTAAGCAAGCAAGGAGCTACAACAAAGCACTGGGAGCTTAAGAAGCATTGAAAGCTACCCTGAAAGGGTAGAGGCTTCAACACGAATCTTTTTCCCTTTCCTTTTTTTAACTTCAACCCAACCATTTTGGGGTGGATGAGTGATTACAACTTGAAGATTGGGGTCCTCCACAGGGGAGCCCTCCTTTTCTGAATCCGAGGAGGAGGACAAATGTACACGTTTCTGAGCATTGGCTGAGTCGGAGGAAGGCGCCAGACCATCGGTGGAAGGGGCCACGAAATGAGGGGCCTGATTCAATTCTTCATCGCTATCTTCATCTTCAGAGCTGGAGGAGTCAAAATCCGCGACTGGAGGAGGAGAGCATGGAGCCCATCGTTTGGACTTGGGCTTGGAGACGTTGGCCTTGTTCTTCTTTGCCGGGCGAGATGGGCATGTATTCTGCAAATGCCCAGATTGGTGGCAATGGCGGAATCGAAAAGCTATATTCTCGTAATCCAGTGTCTGGGTCCAGACAAAGTCGTTTATCTTGAGATTGATTTGTTTTGGAAGACCTTTACTCAGGTCTAACTCCACACATATTCTTGCATATGAGTAGAGACCTTTGGATTCCCGCCATAAATCTACATGGATGAAGTTACCCAAGGTGTCTCCTATAGCTCTGAAGACCCGAGTACTCCATAGGTGGGCAGGTAAGTTTGGAAGCTAAATCCATACCGGTGTCTTGGTAATGACTGCAGTGGCTGGATCAAAATCTGGGAACCAAGGAGTCAAAAATAGCCCTGCAGTTCCCATGAACCAAGGGCCCTCTGCTAAGGCCTTTTCATAGTGCTTATTGTTATCAAATAGAACAATGAAATAACCTTTCAAACAAAAAAAGATATTACAGTGATGTGTCCAGTTTGCATGGATCCATGCATAGAGATCCTGAGATCGCGGCCATAATCCATTAAATCTGCAAATGATGGCTCTTTCTGCAAAATATTGAAGATGGGAAGCCAGTTCTTCATTTATCAGTTCCACAGAGGGAACTTCTTCAATCTTGTCAACCAAGAAGGCCTTAGATTTAAGGGCCTCCGGGGGTTTGGGGTTCTCAAAGTGAACTGCGTCCTTGTATGAGAAAGGCCGAGTAGAGGAAGATTGTCCCGTTGCACCTCCTCTCAAACGAAGGGTCGCCACCACCAAGCTGTTCCTGGAAATGCTATAAGAAGAGAGGGGAAGAGGGTCTTCAAGTTGTTTACCTTGAAAGAGAAGTCGCAGAAGGTTTGATGGGATCCCCATTCTACTCTCTAGATTTAGTTTGAGTTCCTGCACCAGATCTGAAGGGCTGACCCATTGCATGATGGTTCTGCCTGAAGGCTGAGAAATTTGGATCTGAAAGGAGTCAGATAAGGGCCTTGACCCCATGCAGATCTCTGGATCTGGACATAGCATGGGCTTTTCTGCCTTCTGGGTGGCTAGATCTGGCATATCTTTGTCAGATCTGAAGCTAAGACTGCGTTTCGTAGAGCCACTGTTTGCCTCAGATCCATACAAAGACCCTTGCGAATGTAGAGTTTTCCTGCTCTCTCTTGCTTGATTCCAAGGTCGGCACAGAAAGACAAGATGCCAAAGCCACGGCCTTGAGATCATGAGGCCACTGCTACTGAGGGTGCAGCGTTCGAATCCACCGGGGGTTGCGCGTCCGAGCGAGCACAGCAGAGGCATTATCGTCGGTGGCGAGAGCAAAAATTTTCTTCGCTTTTGCGCTGCGCAAGACCCTGGCAGCCTCACTGTGTGCACGGGCAGCATCCTCGGCAGTGTCAAATGTGTCGGGCCACACTCTTACTTTCTTCCATGGATATCTGATCTCCACTGCGAATCTCCCCCAGGGATGCTTTCTTACGCCCCTGAAATGGGTTTCTTTGAGGGCCCGGGGTTCATTCTCGTGACCTCCGATCCCCCCTCTCGCTCTCCGCATGGTCTCCACAGCCATCGTTTTCCTTCATAATTTCATCATTATTAAATTTATGTTATTACTATATTAATAATTTTAATTCATGTTATTACTACATTGTTTGCTTGTTTTATGTTTTATGTTTTAGTATTTTGTAACACTATTATACTAATCATTATCATTATTTAATTCATGTTATTACGGTATTAATAATTTTAAATCATGTTATTACTATATTGTTTGTTTGTTTTATATTTTATGTTTTACTATATTGTAACACTATTATACTAATCATTATCATTATTTAATTCATGTTATTACTATATTAATAATTTTAACTCATGTTGTTACTATAATGTTTGTTTGATTTATGTTTTATGTTCTACTAATTTGTAACACTATTATACTAATCATTATCATTATTATGCCATAAGGCGTTCCCCTCTGAAATGAACTCCCCTAAATGCCTTTTTGTCCTATTGTGAACCATCAAATCTATTGTTAGACGATTCAACAATTATCTTCCATCCAACTAAAACATTAAAAAACAATTATTAGTTAAAAACTTAATTAATCTCAGCCCAGCCCATCTGTCTACCTAGTCGGTCTGTCGTGTGCTACATGAGCTTTTTCTGCAGAAGGAGGGCTAGGAGTATGATGGCCATGTAGGGCAGATTTTTCTGCAGGAGAAGGAAGGAGCGACACGCCAGGTTTCTTGTGCTTTTGTTCTGTTTTTAGGGTATTTTTCACTGGTTTTCTTGTTTGTGCAGGGATGCCCTAGACAACTTTGACTACGATTTCATCTGCTCGCCCTTATTTTTGTCCAATTAGGATGTCATGTGTAATACTAGAGTAAGAACCATGCTACTTTGGTAGTTGTTAAATGTAAAGGATGACGCCTTTGGTACTCATAAACTGCATAAATCTTCTAATCTAAATGGGTTTGAAGATGTCATTACCTTCTTGAGACTCAGATGATCAACAACAACACAGGTGCCCAATTCATTAGGGTAAGTCTGCCTACCTGCCTAATTCATTAGGGTTTCAGACATTCTGCAGCAGCCAGTATAACAGTCGCCCTCCTCTGTTTTGAGCACATTTGGGTTCAGCCTGGCCACAATGGAAGCGCCAGAGGGAATCTGCTGGCGTTTGTTCTGTACCCAGGTGACATGTTTGTTTCTCCTATTCAGTTGCAGGCTTGTTACTCCTATTAGCATTTCTTTTGAATCCGTTCGCCTCACATTTTCGTCTACCATTTTAAGGTGACTGTGACATCTTTCGAATAGCTCTATACAAGGGACATATGTATGCAATAAAAAAAAACTTCTACGCAGGTCTAACAGATGTGCAGTCCATGAACTTCTACCCAACTTCTACCTAGGACTGGAACTCTGTCAATTTTTACGGTGCATGACCAACACCTTCCCGTCGGTTTTGGAATTGGCTATGTTTTTTGTGGTGTCTCTGTGGAAGTGGCTTCCTACTCTTTTTCATTACAACAAATCGAAGCATATTCTGAGAGCCAATTTTCAGAATTACCCCAAGGGAGAATGCTTCGATTTCTTTCTCCATGATTTCCTGGGCAAGGGGATATTCAACATGGATGGGGAGCTGTGGAAAATGTAGAGGAAGGCTGCGAGATACGAATTGAATACCAAGTCGCTTCGGAACTTTGTAGTGGAGGTTGTTCAGTGGGAAATCAAGAATCGGCTAATGGTGGTGCTCAAGAATGCATGTTAAGGGGGATAGATCATAGACTTGCAGGATATTCTGATGAGGTTTGCATTCGATAATATCTGCAAGGTTGTGTTCGGTGTCGATCCCGGTTGCCTCCATCCTTCTCTGCCTAGGTCCCAATTTGCATAGGCTTTTAATGATGATCTTGATATTAGTGCTGGTAGGTGTTTTTTCCATTTTTCCCTTTCTGTGGAGAATCAAGCGAATGCTTGACATCGGTTCTGAGAGGCGGTTAAGAGAAGCGATAAACGTAGTGAACGAATTTTCCATGGACATTATTCATTCCAGGAGAAGTGAGATCTCTGAAGGGCATGTGAGGGAAGACCTGCTTTCAAGATTCATGGCGGCAGCTATGTCTGATTGGGAGAAATTTGAGACAGAGTGCGATCAGAAAGGTTCGCAGAAGATGGCCATGGTGGGCGATAAATCAGAATTATTCATCAAGGATATGATGGTCAGCTTTATGATGGCAGGGAGGGATACCACTTCGACTGCCTTAACTTGGTTTTTTTGGCTGATTTCATCTTGACCCCATGTCCAAGAAGCCATTCGCAGAGAAATTTTGCTCGTTACAGGAAGCGGAAAATCCATATAGCCCGAAGATGAATGGGTCATCTTCGACTTTGATGAATTGAAGGGCATGTAGTGTCTCCATAACACGCTCTGTGAGTCCATGAGGCTGTGGCCTCCCGTGCCTCTTGATTCAAAGGTTGCTGCGGAAGATGAGGTATTGGCGAACGAGACTGTTGTACCCCAGGGATGTCTTGTGAGTTACAATATATATTCAATGGCCAGGATGGAGAGCATTTGGGGTGAGGATTTCATGGATTTCAGACCCGTGAGATGGCTGAAAGATGGGGAATTTGTTGGGGAAAATCCTTACAAATTTACTGTGTTCCAAGTCGGGCCTCACATATTTTTGGGAAAAGAGATGGCGTTCATACAGATGAAGTTCATTGTGGCATCTGTCATTCATAGGTTCAGTCTAGAAGTAGACACTGGGTACATTCCGAAATATGTATTATCCATCACCTTGCGAATGGAGAATGGACTGCATGTCAGCGTGAGAAGTCACTAAAACAGGGAGGATATCAGGGATCAGGCAGATATAACTAGAAGGTGCTTTCCTCTGTTTCGAGCAGATTGGGGTTCAGCCTGGCCATAATGGAAGCACCAGAGGGAATCTGCTGGCGTTTGATCTGTACCCAGGTGACATGTTTTTTTCTCCTCTTCAGTTGCAGGCTTGTTACGCCTATCGACGTTTCTTTTGAATCCGTTCTCCTCAGATTTTTGTCTACCATTTTAAGGTGACTATGACATCTGTCCAATAGATCTATATAAGGGACATATGTATGCAATAAAAACTTCTACATAGGTATAACAGATCTACAGTCCAAGAAATTCTACCCAACTTCTACCGAGGTCTGGAACTCTGTCGATTTTTACGGTGCAGGACCAACACCTTCCCGTTGGTTTTGGAACTGGCTATGTTTTTTATGGTGGAGAGGCGATGTGATGAAGGCTTCGAAGATTTGGGCATTTCGAGTCGATTAATGCAGGTTTGAATCTCATGCATTGGATATATATGTAAACAAATGCGCATCTTGCTTAGAAAACATCCAATATTTATTATTTGGTTAGTGAATGAGACTATGATTTGTTGGGCGAGGAATCGAATTTGGGGTATCCAAGAAACTAGTTGTTCAATTTTATCATTGCAGGCCTCCACTGGCTGGATCTGGGTACCATGAAGAGGAAGCTTGAAATGGATGTCTATTTAGACCCACATGAGTTTGTTGCGGATGTTAGGCTGACATTTTCTAATGCAAGGGTGTATAGCACATTGTAACAAAGCAACAACATTATCAATGCCAAAACAAAGTTACGGAGAGACCTAAGCAGAATAATTAGCTTAAGCTTGCTTTTGTGTCAGTAGATCTGAATGAAAAGTTTGTGCCTTGCAAGTAGGTAATGTCAATAGGGGAAAAACAAAATGCTCATCAGGGATGTTGAATCCTTTTCAGGTGATATGCCTCAGAAAATATTCAATTTCTTCAGGAAACATAGTTCTGGTCTGAGTCAAAATGACTATGAAATTGAGGTTGATATTGATGCTTCTGACAATGAAACCTTGTTTGAATTGCGAAAATTGTAAATTATTGTCTCAATGAAAAGAACTAAAGTGAAGCAAAAAAATCAGCTAAAGGTTAAACCTCGTGAAGCTGAAGCTGAGGTGGGTATAATATTTTGGATTTTTTTTTATATAGGCGTTAAATGAAGAGTTGTCTCTTTGATTCCAGATGTTGGTGTTCAACTTACAAATAAGTCATGGCTAGACAATGATCGCTTCTCACTATATTTACAAAAGGGTCTCATTGATTGTACCTATATCATATTTGTTGTTGTTATTTATTTTATTAATCTTCTTGGCGAGGCAGCCTCTCTTGATGTAGACTAGAAGGTAGGATTCAATGAGCTTTGAAATATTAGTTATTCAAGAATACTAACGCACCTATTTTCCTGAATGGAAAATTGATATTTTCTTGTCAAGTTTCCTTTTGTTTTCCTTTTGCATGCATGCATGTTGAAAAGTTTATGGATCACTGTCAAAAAACTTCTAAAAAGCTGAAAATGTTTCTCTACATTGTTTTCTAACAATACCACAGGAGCAAATGTTCTTAATGTGCTTAGTTGTTATCTACCATCAGAGAACCAACCCAAGTCTGGAAAAGATAATGCAAAAAGTGTGTCTCATCATTAGATTCTTACAATTCTTATGTGCTTTACTCTTATCGTGATACAAGAGATTTACTTATGTGCTTTACTCTTATCATGATATAGAAGAGATTTTGTAGCTGCATTCTTATGTTGTTTTTATTTAGTTCGAGTATTAACTTTGTAGGGGTTGTGAGTGAATTAGATAAAGAGATTGATAATTCAAAGCTTACTCCCGCTAATGTTGTAGATCGATGTCAAGAAGGTACAATTCAACATATGTTCACAAAAATGGTATCAGATGGTGGGTTTTAACATTTCATGTCTCTATGTGGCCTTACGTTTGTAATCTGGTCATTTGATTTTTTCATTTTTACTTGTTTGGGTCCACTTATTTTCGATGGTTTTGCAATTATATAGGTTGAGTCATCCGGGGGAAATTATTTTCTCTTTGTCTAATATGAATGCTTTTGATTTGGAATTTATGCCTTCTATGTGTAAGGGTCACAGGAGAGAATGAGAGAAGTTGCAGCATAAACGAGAGGAATTAGAAAGTCCTTTAAGAGAAGGTTGAAATTTAGAAGCTTTGAGTTTATAGGCTTTGATTGATCTTGTGGCATGGTGTTGTTTTTTACATTGCTTAATTTCCATCAAAGAAATCAAGGCTTCAAGCAAAACCAAAAGTTGCAGAATTTGCTCATATTCAAGTTGAAGCAGAAGTTTTGGTGGAAGGTAAATGGAAATTGAGTGTGAAGCTACATGCTTTGAATTACAACAAGTTTTGAGTCCTTTCTATTTTATTTATTCTCTTTTCTTGTTATCATAATTTCTGCCTTTCAAGCTTCAAGTAGCAATAGCCCAAGAAACAAGAGAAGTTAGTATTAATGAGTTTATTACCCTTGCATTATAAACACATGACATATGGAGAAAAATGTTGAAATTGATGAAAACACCCAATTTCTCAAGGACCTATAGATGTTGAGATCTTAAAATGTTGAAATTGATGAAAACACCCAATTGCTCAAGGACCTAGAGATGTTGAGATCTTCTCAACCTGATCACATTCCTAATTGTGGATGAGACCTGTCTCTTTCATTTTGAAGATGGGCTAGCACCCTTTTCATTACCGGGCGAAAAAAATTGAAGCAGTTTGGTTTGTTCACAGGAAATGAAGATAAAGAGGAGGAAGAGGCTAATGCTGGTGGAATAACTGCTGGAAATGGTTATGCAGAGGAGGAGAAATAAATTAGTGTAGCAGGTTGTATATTATTTTATTGCTTTATTTTTTGTGAGACGGTGAATTTATTTGGACCTAAAGCCCCTTCTTGTTCTGAGGCTTGAAGTATTGTGAAAGAGTTGGAAGTGGGTACATAGAGAGATATAAAAATAGGTTTTTTTCCCTGATTAGGGATGTAACAGTTTTTTTTTTCATGGGGATGTAAGGATTTTCCAAATACATTTAATATGACCATTATTATTTCATACTAAGTACATTTTTTTCAATTTTTAAATTTATTTATATAATATTAATTTCAAATTAAAAGTACATTTTTTTCAATTTTTCTTTTTAATATAGCAATTATTATTTCAAAGTAAAGTGCATTTTTTTTCAATTTAACACTCTTATTCTTTTCAATTTAACACTATTATTGTCTTAATATAACAATTATTATTGTCTTAGTATATTTTTTTTCAATTTAACACTCCTATCAACTTGTTTTTACACCTTTCCGGAAATTTTTGGCACCTTTTGGAGAAA
>APFE031025996.1:17500-24161 GCA_000404065.3 Pinus taeda
ATGATGAAGATCGTGATGCTTGTGTGGCATAGATCACAGAGAGTATCTAGTGGACTGGTGGCAGATAAAAATGTTTGCAATACCATGCCCACTGAAGAGAGTTGTGTTGTGTTAAATCAACAGCAAAATATGAAAGCCCCCTTATTAAGTTTTTTTTGTTTTTTGTTTTTTTTTTTTGTTTTTTGTTTTGTTTTGTTTGTTTGTTTATTTTTTTTTTGTATGTACTGTTGTAAGGCCTAGCTGAGACTGAGACCAATAGGCACCTTAAAGTTTAGATCGTCATGATTAAGGGGAGGTTTGTTAGAGTATTAGTGAAGACGTCAACAAACCCTATTCTTATAACAATGGTAGATGGCAGTCGGCGGCAAGCGGCGGAGTCAGCAAGAGTAGTTGAAGAAATAATGACAGTTGTTGTAGTTTCTACGACAGCCAAGATGCATAATTTTTCATGTTTGTGAATGAAATGATCAAGATTCCTTGAAGAGTCTTCCCAGTTCCATCAGATACATATTAATATTTATGGTCAACAATGCAATCTCATGGCTATTGTTTCTCCCTGATGTAGCAAATTGCAATTTCGCTCGCTAGCTAAACCGTTTGTTTTACTCATAGATTGCATGATCTCACTCATTCATTGTGGATGCAGTTGGTTTGTTTTGGTACACTAATTTACTAAGATATTCTTTATTATGTGTTTTATTAGTAATAAGGCATCATCTCAGATGCTAAACATTCATTATTTTATCTACATTACATAAACCAATCACTAGTCTACCACAATTTGCCTACCCTTCATGTTAAACATGTGGGGAAGCACCATTGGATTCTGAGTTGATAGCATCCTCACCACATCCACCATCCTCCAAATCATCCATTCTCATTCAACCTCTATATACTGCTCTGTAAGAGCATTATTGACATAGTGGAAATTATGACCCAAAATTAATGGAATTGGTTGGTCCAATTGGTTTGGAGTTGAAATTAGTTTGACCAGTTTCCACAAACTAGAAAAGGATGCACTAGTTGGTTATATACGACATTGTGCAATGTGAATTAGGACCCACAAAATCTATTTAAAAAAAAAAATCTAGAGTGCCCCATCTTTAAATCAACCCTAGCCCCCTAAAAACCATTTAAAGGCAACCCTCCCCACCTTTGTTTCACTCACACCATTCTTTTGGCTTCTTAAAATTTTTGAGTTCAATTCCTTAAGTGGGTTGGAAGAGATATTTGTAGGGCTATTTTAAGGGTGTCCTTGGGCAGGTTTGGAGAGCTAGTTAATGGGTTGAGTTGGAGAGCTTTTGGGTTGAATTTCTTAGCGAGATTTGGAGCTGATTTAAGGGGGTTTTTTTCCAAATATCTTGGGTTGTTTTTGGAGGTGATTGAAAGGTAGTGAAAAAGAAACAAATAGATGTAGAGAATAGAGGTCTATTGTGCTGTTATAATTTCCATCAAAATTTTTCTATTAGGTAGGTTTGGGAGTCTATGGTTGTTTGATTGCATTTGAAATAAAGAAAGTGAATGTAAAACACCTCATGATTCATAAAGATAGTTTAAACTGAGCTTTCAATACATTGTTTTTGATGCAGTGCGTAAAGTCAAGATCATGCCAGATATGCCATCCAGATGCAATTTTCAGTCTTGTAGGTCATCCTTTCTAAATATGGAGTCCCTACGCTCCCGATCTTCAAATTTACAGTCCACAGTTTTGGCTGGATGGGAAGCAGTGAGACAAATTCTCTTCTCATCTGCTATGCATTTTGACAATAATGTGCTTGCAATTATTGAGTGTAGTGGTCAGGGAGCCTGGCAAGCCCTCATTGCCTATGAGGCCTGTGTGCGTCTTTCTCTCCGAGCATGGGTCTTTGGTCGCATGGAAGCTCTTGAATTCCTTCATAATGAGTGCATTGTTTTGCGTAATGCCTTTGGGTAGGTTATTAACAAAATTGTCTTTGTTGATTTCTTTTAATTGTCATGTAGTTCGGAAAATGCAAATTCTTTCACAATGAAGGTAACACTCTGCATATTATTAAGTAATTGTGTAAATTGAAATGTCTGCAACTTGTATAGACTACAGAAAATACTGTTGGAACTAGAGGAAGAACTGTTGAGAAATGATTCTGCAGATGCTGCCCTGGAAGGAACCGCTCGTAAGCCAAAGGAAACTATTGGAAAAATTAAGGTTCAAGGTATAGTAGCAAATGTGTTGTTGGATCCATTTCATAGGTACATTTTAATAATAGCCCTGGTGACATTGATAAGGACACCTCTATCCTCGTCTAGCTAATGATAGATCAGCTGCTCAAAGAACACATTTATATATGCAAAATGAGCAAAACAACTTAGATTGCACACGAGATAAAGTTATCAATGTCAAGCATACAGGTCACAACATCCCAAAAAAATTAGAATACCCCTTTATGCACGAATAATATACTACAAAGAGCTATTACTTTTCTGAAATATTATTCAAATCAACAGGTTTAGTATGAAAGATGTACTTCAGGCTCCAAGGAAGGAAATGGTGCAAACTGCATGGTGTTTGAAGATCTACATGAACTTGAGTTTATGCAGGATTTTGAAGGCATGATTTAGGATTGTCTGGGAGCCAAAAATGATAGTAAAGTGGTGGCAGCCATGGATGCCCTCATGATAAGATCTACTTTATTCTCAGTTTGAAATGTCTGGGGCTATTTTTATAGCAATGAAGAGGTGATTGACTAGATTTCAAGCATGATGCCACTGCTTGCATCCTCAATATTTATTGATGATATTTAGGGTGTTCTTGGGGCATACAATGTGATTGGTCTTTGTTTTCTACTTGATGTAAACATCATATTTATGAAACAACAATTGCCCAAGAATGCCTAGGAAACAAATCTTGATAATGGTTCTATTTTCCGAGGGGTTCGAGGAAGTTTTCAATGTGCTCCAATGCAAGAAAAATCAGTTTTACATGGAGTATTTTATTTCAAAAGCTTGCCTATTGAAGGAAAACACCAGGTGGTTATGCTCTTGCTTATATTTTTTATCAGATTGGTCACATTTTCTCCAACTTTCATAATGTTTTAGATTTCAAGAGAATAATTATTTCAGTCCAGAAATTGTTTGAAGAAAGTATTTTTTCAGCTGGTCATGATATTAATGGTGGGGTATAGTTGTATTCGTGCTGGAGTTAGCTTTTGCAGGAAGCTGTGGGATGAAGGTTAACCTAAACTCCAAATGCACTAGTATATTCGAAGTATTGTTTGCAAAAGAATTTGGCTTTGTTCTCGAAGTTAACAGTGGCAATATTAATATCATTGCCAAGAAATTCAATGTTGCAGTTGTAAGATATCTGGAAATATCATGAAGATGTATACTTGATGAGAGTTGGATAGGGTATTGAGACCTGGTGTTATCAAGTATTATTTAGTCCCTCAATAAATTGGAAAGAAACACGATAAAGAATGGAAAGGAACTCCCGAGGATTTAAAACAAAAGCAAGATGCTATTTAAGATGTTGCAAAAAGGTGATCTTGTTGTATAGAAAAAACCCATAAAACACATCAATTGTGTAAAAGGAAGAGAAACCTCATTCAAATCAATTTGCTCTAGCAGAAAAGAAGAAATAGCATTTAGTAAGTTATTTCTTAGCAGAGCTGTTGTGTGAGATGAACTTGTAGATACAAGTGGCAGTGTTGACCCTGCTTAAAAGGAGGTTAACAGATTTTAATGAACAACTTTAACAACCTCATATTTAAAGGTAGAATATCAGCACTCAAAGGATCATTTCCAGATTTGAAGGCAGAAGACTTGCTTACCAAACACTAATAAGGATAACTTGAAACTACAACTCGGAAACTAATTAAAGAGATATTGATCTTATCCATACATTCCAGATCCTTTTGGCCCCCCTTGTTTTCTTGCTTTCTCTTCATACTTGGGTAGATTCCTACCACTGATCTTCTGTCATCAGAAGGCATGTCAGAGAGACAAATCAACACTATACTTGGAGAAAAGGAGAGATTGGTTGAAGAACTGGGACTTATTGGATTGGGCAGGCTCTTCAAAAGCAATCTTTCCCTCTTAATTTTTGACCCAGGTGACTTGAGAGGAGCAGATTTTGCATGGAGCACAGGAAGAGAAACAAAGAAGCATGCCAAAGCAGTGATTGTGTTGAAAGGACTACACATAGTGAAAAAAATTACATGAGATCATGTTGTTTGCGATTGGATATGTGTTACCCTGAAGAACATTGGAGACGAAGCTTTGGCAATGTCAATGAGCTGACATCGGGATGAGCTTGAGACACACGCGTGCAGACAGAATGTTGAATTCAAAATCAATCCACATATTGTGCTCCAAACATTGTTCAATTACCCTCAAAATAATGCAGGTTAACCACACAGAAATTACCCTGAATTTGTGTGAATAAGAAACTTCCTCAAGGCCGAAATGTAGGTGATACGTATCTGCAAAAGAAAAAATATTGGATTCCTTTATTGAACTGACTTGGCCATCACCACCTACTTATCTAGAATATGAACCACTCGATCACTGGTTATTTAGAATAAATGCATGAAGCAGACCTTGAGCTGAATGGGTTTGCTCTGGAGTACCATATATTCAATCACTTCATATGATCATGGTCTCACTTCAAGTAAGTTAACTTTTGCACCTGATATTTGTAGAAGGTAAATAAGATCTTGTTGATGAATATACTCATGAGAAGAGCTCTAAGACGATGCAGATACAATAAAGGATTGACCAAATCAAATCAGAAACCAAAAAAATGGTTTGAACAAATGGACAGCCAAGTGGCCTGTGCACATATTTAGAACTCACAATGTCTGCCACCATTGAACATTCTCTCTTGTCAATAATCCTAATAGGGAAATTTGAGCAACACCCTTTCCTGAATTTGCAATAAGAGGTGCAGTGGATGTGACAAAAGGTTGTTGTGGAAGGTGTTGTTTGTACATGGGAAATTTCTTGGTCATTGTGCATAATCCTAATGTTGATAGATATGTCTACTGAGTGGTTCCAGTTAATGGGGCATTGATTTGAGCATTCAATATATTTTTATTCTTTATCAAAGTATTCTTTTGTTGTATTTGTATTCTTCAATTTATGTCTTACGGCGTTTTCTTTATCAAATGCTAGTTTAACTTTACAACAACTTATGATTTAATAAAAAAATACCCATATTTTCCTTTTTCCTTAACCAAAAAGACTTACAAAAAGATAAATGGTTTTTTTTTACATCTCACTCTTAACCATAAAAACCCACACGGTATGGACAAACGAAACATGTGGGTCTTATTTTCTCAGGTGTACTTTTCTTGGCAGCTTCCAATCGATGCCTCATTCGTCTGGAGCAATGTGTTTTCTATATTGCCTCTCGGCCATCGCGCGGTCCAAAATTTTAAGGTATATTCGTCATTCTTTTAAGAATTTCCATCATTTCTCTCGTTCTGTCATATTTTTATTAATCTCTAGATTTTTGTATGTAGTTCCCTTGAAATTTGCAATTACTATCATGTGGAGGTTCTACATGCATGCGAAGGTTTCTGGTTCTACACAGTAGAAATTTTTCTATCCTCTTTTAGTGACTGTAAAAAAAAGGACAAAACATTACTATTGTACGAGTTATTGAGAATCAATAGTATAAAACCCTCATTGTGAAATAGTATGCAACAAATATGTAATCCCTTCATGAGGGTAAATAAACATAATCATAACAAAAGAAACTCAGAAGGAAATGCAGTCGAAAAGAAACATAGAAGAGCACTTAGGGTGTGAACTGAACTATAGAGAAAAACAAGATACATTACATTACAAATGTAATTTCTGTATGAAGGATTTTTTCAAGGAAATTGTAACATTGTATTCACAAAAAACATAATAAAGAAATATTAGTTCTCAGTAGGGATATAAGTCTTGACTATGAGTGTCGCTTTGGGCTATGTTCCTATAAAAAAAAATTACATTTCTGGAAGAGACAAACTGAGACCAATACGAGACTTCGCCTCCTATGTATCTTATATTACAGAAGAGCATAACATAAATGAATACGGATCATATATTCGAGGGTTCTTTTCCCAATTCTAGCAAATAAATGCTGACTCTTTGATATTTTTGTTACAAGGAAACTAAAGTCGAATAACCCAAATGTTCCTTCCTATATTTTGCAAAAATTGTTAATCAGAAAAATTCTTCATGAGTTGCAGAGAAGGAAGACCGCAGAGAGAAAATATAGAACGTAGAGAAACGAAGTCGAAGTTAGGGGAACAATAAGGTGTTGCAATAAAAAATTCCACCCCAACAACGATTGAAGATTTCGGGCACATGGGTAAGAGCTTGTAGGAGCGGCCAACCAGCAAGAGGGAGCACCGTCATGGCGACCAATCAGTTTTTTTCGCTCCATCTCCCATTAAATGGGCTTCTTTGGAAATAAGCTCTTTGTTTCCTGCAGGGTGGCCATTGGCATGAGACACCACCTGTCTTTTTCCTGTAGTCCGTTTTCG
The DNA here is from genome assembly GCA_000404065.3 of Pinus taeda. NCBI lineage: Eukaryota > Viridiplantae > Streptophyta > Pinopsida > Pinales > Pinaceae > Pinus > Pinus taeda. Next base: position 24,010 of record APFE031025996.1, read on the forward strand.
CATGAGCTTTCCATTTGTCAATTCCTGGAGCCATTTTAGACTCGATTCTGGTGGTAGCCTACATTATTTCAACTTTTGGTTTCCATCCTTTTCAGTTTCTGATATCCTTTTTTCTTTACGCGCCCCTGCGCGGGGGGGGGGGGGGGGGGGGG
>APFE031026004.1:0-30411 GCA_000404065.3 Pinus taeda
GTTGATGTAATTATTCAATGATACCGGTGGCATAAAATATTGTGTAAAATCATCATGAAATAATTATTTGGTTGGAAATTGTATTTTACTGTGCTCGTCATAGAATTTCAACATGGTTTTAGAGCTTTGTTGAAAGTTGAACTATTCAAGTCAACCTAAGAGACAATATTCAACAACTTTATTGGTTTTTTGATTTCATGTCAAAATGATGCCAAGTCTTAACTTAGAACACAAGTTGGATGGTGCCACCAATTTTAGATCATGGAAGACCAACATAATCCTTGCCTTGGAAGAAATTGATCTTCACAATCATGTGAATGAAGTCATTCTAGAGCCAAAGCGAGCTAAGGAGAAAGTCAAGTATAAGAATAATAAAAGAAACACTAAGAGAATCTTGATAGATTTGATAAAGGATCACTTGATTCCACATGTTGTTGAGTTGAAGACTACCAAAGAACTATATGATGCCTTGGTGGGATTGTATGAGAGTAACAACACTAGCAAGAAACTAAGATTGAGGCATCAACTTTGTAGTGTCATAATGACTAGATCATATTTTGTTGTCTCTTATCATATGACATCCTCTTAGTTGAGATATAAATGTATACCCATTTGAGATAACATTGATGATGCATAGCCTGTTACAATGACTCAATTGATTTCCTTCCTCATGGGATCGATTTGTTCAGGGAATTTTTGCACAAGATAAGTTGCCAAAGTTTGAAAAAATATAGACTAATTGTGCCTAAAGGGAGGCCATATTGTTGTCAAAGAAAAACTTGTAGAGACCTCAGGATGAAGCAACTCAAGCCCTTATAGCTCTTGCAAGGAAAGGAAAAGTAAGAATACACTTAGGAAAGTTTGATAAGAAGAATATAAGTAAAACAATTGCTCCAATTTAGGATCAAAATAATAAGGATATGTCAAAGATTAAGTGCTTCAATTGTCATGATTTTAGGCACCATGCATCTCAGGGTCCTTAGGATAAAAGTAAGAGGAAGAAACATGCATCAATAGCCAATGTTGTTGATGATGATAAGCATTGACCATAGAAGAATTCAAAGGAATATTTGTTTTCCTCCACGCTTTCAGCCACTATAACCAATAATAGTGGTATTTGGCTAGTGGACAATGCCGCATCTAGGCACATGGCAAGTTTTCAATATTTTGTTAATGATTTGGTAAAGAGGGATTTAACATTGCACGTGGAATTTTGAGATAAAACCAAGTATCCAATGACAGGAGCTGGGATAGAGTCATTTCAATTGGAGTCTAGATATTCTCTTCATGTGAGAGATGTTTTGTTTGCACTAGAATTGAACAAGAAGTTGTTATATGTCTCAGCGTGGAGAATAGATGTTACATAGTTGCATTTCCCATTGGTTAGGTTCTTGTATCACCCAAGGGCTTGAGAATAGACTTAGAAAGAATGATTTGTGTTCAAGAGGCAGGAATGTAATTATTATGATGTCTATCACATGCATTGATACATGAAAGTATCATAGTAGAGTCAATGGACCTACCTAGAGATGTTACTATGATAAGGAAGAGGCCAACATGGCTTCATTACACCTTGTGGGATGTAGAAGGACATGCAACTCTTCAAGATACTTACAAGGAGAGAAGAAAACTAGAGAGGTGGTCAAGATATATGGCATTTATGAGACACATCATTCATTCTAGGCCTTATAGTTATGAGGAGGAAAAATGACAACATGTTTGGAAGGATGCCATGATGGAGGATTATTATTCCATCATGACGAATAATGTGTGGGATATAGTTCAGAGACTAGAGGAAAAGTGTGAGCTAACTTGCAATTGGATTTATAAGACTAATCATGAAACATATAACAACATTAAGAAGTAGTAAGTGAGGTTCATGTAAAGAGTGTTCTCCCAAAAAGAGGGAGTGGACTATAATGAGGCATTTTCTCGAGTTACGAAGTACACTTTTGTTTGTACTATTGTTTATCTTTCTTTCATTATTAGTGGGAGACTACAATAGACACATGTAAAGATCACGTTTCTCAATTGTGTGATAGAGGAGGAAGTGTACATAAAGAAATCTTAGTGCTTTGAGGTGCATGGGAAGGTGTCCATTGTTTACAGATTAAAGAAGGGTTTGCACCAACTCAAGTAGGCACCTACGACATGGTATTCTAGGATTAATGAATACTCGATCTGTTTCAGATTCATGAAGGGTGATGCATATCCTGAAATTTACTTCATGGTTATTGATGTTGATCCTTTGATCTTGGTGTTCTATGTCGATGATTTTTTCCTTACTGGGGTAGAGAGGTCCATTATTGCGCTGAAGGGGGAGTTGGCCTCAAGCTTAAGATAAAGGATATTGGCATGATGCATTATTTCTTGTGATTGGAGGTGTGGTAGGGATAAAATGAGATATGGGAAGTACACTTCAAATTTTTTAGGAGATTCAACATGCTGGATTGCAAGTCCATGATTACACTTATGATGATAAATATAAAGGATATGAGTCGTTACACTTTAGATTCAGATTTGGTGGAACCCACAATATAAGTTAGTTGATTGGATCCTTATGTACCTAGTTAACACCACGCTGGATGTTTTCTTTTTAGTAAACACGTTGAGCGTGTATATGGTTAAGTCAAGGAATGTGCATTAAGTTGCAGTAAGGCATGTGTTAAGTTACATAATTGGTATAGTTAGATATGGTTTGATATATGACTTAGGTGGTGAAGTGAGGTTGAAGGGATATACTAATTCAAATAGGGTTATGAGTGGAGAGGATGGATAGAGCATATTGAGGTGCTACTTTAGCTTGGGATCAACTATGCCTTACTGGTTTAGTATGAAGCATACTTCTGTCACTCTCAGTAAAATAGAGACAAAGTATATCATAGCTAGTGCTACAAGTTAGGAAGTACTATGGCTTTAGAAGCTGCATGCAAGAATATTTTATTCAAAGTTAGAGATGATCTTTATACATTGTGATAGTCAAATTTTTATTAAGGTTTCAAGGAATCTAGTATTTCATGATGGGTCGAAGAAAATTGACATCAAATATCACTTCATCTGAGACATGGTGTAGAAGGGAGAAGTGAAGCTCTAGTACATATCCATGGATGAGAAGTTTGCGGGAATTCCGATAAAGCCTTTTCCTAAAGTGAGTTTTGTATACTTTAAAGACAAGCTTGGCATGATGTACAATGTCTCCTTCTTATAGAGGGGATTTTGATGTTTATGCAAGATTAGGTAGATATTCTTCCACTGGTTCATGTTGATTTGACCAGTGTAAGAATGCTACATTCAACCACGTATCCATGCTAATTTGGCTAGGAGTGAATGACCAAGGGAAACTGCAACATAGGGAAGACATTCTTCCATTGGAGCCATGTTGATTTAGAATCCATAGGGTCATGATGATTTGACAAGGGAAGAATGAAACATTCACCCAAACAAGGCATGCTGATTTAGGTGGGTCGTGTTGATTTGGACCAGGGTAAATGTCTCAATGGAAAAATTTCTCCTACGAAGCCATGTTTATTTAGGTGGGTCATGTTGATTTGACCAGGGGAGATTAATACATTTACCCATGGAGCTATGCAGATTTGGCTAGGGGTAAATGGCCAAAGTTACTCACATTTACTTCCTTGGGATGGAGTGATCTATATAAATACAATTCCATGTGAGGAGACACTACATTAACATTGCAAGCTCATGAAATTTCCTAGTGGAGGAAAAATTTTAGCTTAGGAGAATGCCTTCCTCACTGAGAGGCAGTGTTGATTTTTTTTGTAGGATTGAGAGGTATTCCCCTATGAATAAAGGGTCTCCAAGTCGGCCCTAGATAATTTTTTTTTTCATTGAGACACGTCAACAAAAGAAAAGTCAATTTGACCATCTATCCAATGATGTATCCATTGGGTTGTCACACCCCTTTGACATGTATAAATAAAATTATGTGATTTCTCATTTGAACAACAAGCATTGGATAGTGTATGATTTGGTCGTGCTTTCATTATCTGTTGGGAAATTTAATTGGAATCCAAATTCACTAAAGGATCATAATGAAACCCAAAAGTTTTGGCGTTGAGAGCCATGGCTCCTTGGAAAGTCACATGACATAATTTCCTCATGGGAACCTTTAGCACCCTAGAATTATACCCTACATTTTTCATGGGATGATCAGCATTGATCAACATGCCTCGGTTGACTTAGCAGGGATCACATGGTTTGGAAATTCATTCACGAACTAGATCGGGCTTTTCTAACCTTTGTAGACAAATGGGGGCATGTACCATCTTCAGTGCCCTCAACGTTGGAGTAGAGACAAATATTTAGACAATGGAGATCCACGAGACCTAGTCTTTTCCCAAAACCATATTTGGGGGTCCACAACATGATCTTCACTTAGACATAGGGGCAGATCCCTCGATCATGATTTTATAGGCCCTCTACATCACACATGGCACGATTTGGCTTTAACACCATTCGCTTGAAGTCCTACACATGCATGGAAACAAATTTTTGAGCCTCTTTTATGGGATTGGTCATTTATTCACATTGGTTACTAGGTCAATTTGTGACCTAGAGATGTTTCTTTCCAAACACTTCATGATTTCAGGGCCTTGTAGGCATAATAAACAAGTTAGGACTCATATATGTTGGAGAGATGTCATTTCATCTCTCATCACCACTCAACTTGGGATTTTTAGCCTCCTTAAAGAGACTCACACTTCTTGTTCTCTTTGATTATTATATCACTAGATGCATTTTAACATTTGGAGGCAAATTTTGGATATATTTTGGAGCTATTTCTTGGCATAATTCATGTCTTTACTGCATAATTTTCTTGTATGTACTTCTAATTATTGAATGATCTATTTCCTATGTCTAATATATAGAAATATTGATTCTACATGATGATAAAATTTTGTCCTTATTTTTTGAAGACCTTTTATTTAATTATCTAGATTAATTTTACATGCGTTACTCATACATGACATTGTCAGAATTATCCTAGTGCTGAAACTCTTGGAACCTCTTCTCATAAAGATCCATTATTCCTAGAGGTGGGTATATGCTCTAAGGGCATCAAATTTCAGCCTCCCTAAGAAGAAAATTGCGCTATCTTTAACATCTTTAACTCCATATACCCAAGGGATAAGGCAATAGTCCAAGTCATTGTTCATCAATCACATTTTTCTTCCATCTTTTCTTCTTGTGAAATTTTGGTTCTTTCAAGGCTAGAGGAGGAACTAGGGCTTAGATAAAAATTCTAGGAGAAGGGTTTTTTATGATTTGAGAGCCTAAAAAATAAGTCGACTTGGTTTTCCAAAAATCCTATCAGCTTAGTGGGCATAGAATCATGTTTCATCCATATCTTCTTTTTCCCTAGGTGTTTCCCTTAAGAGGGAAAGTCTAGTTTTACTTCTGTCAACTTAAAGCCTTATTTGAAGGTTTCATGAGCCTTGGCTTCGCTGATTTCATTGGAAAATAACCTTTTCTCTTTGGGATTTTACCTTTCGAACTCCCATTATCATTAAATACATCAAACCCTAGTTTTTTCACCCCCCATTTTCTAGGTCTTTTCATAGAGAGCAAATTTCCTTGTTGGATACGTTCAACTTATATTGTGTCTCTCTTGAATGAGCCCTAGGGAAATATTAGTATACCTTACTTATAGCTTATCTATTTTATAATTGATATCTACCATTCTTACCAAGGCTCTTACAATGGGTAATAATCCATAATGAGCAAGGGGTATTGGTTGAGGTGACATTGTGTCTCTACCCCATTCTTGCCCCATTTTCTAGTCTATAGCTTGCAAGGTTTCCCTCTCTAAGACATAGTATATTTGGTGGAAATAGGCTCCAATAAAGGATAATCAAGTGCATCCAAGAAAAAAGGGAAGCTTCCAAGAAGGGGAAGAATTAGTGGAAAGGGGGTGAGGACAAAGATCCAACAACCAAAAAACAACGGTGTAAATATCCAAGGAACCAATCCAACCATTGTAAAAATGATAGTCATAGGAAGGAGAAGTGATGAAAGTTGAATCTAAAACAAAACCCAAAGAACAGAAAGAAATATACTAAGAAGAAAAATACCCCCACATATTTGAGTAATCAGGTGGAAATTGGGTGATATGCAAATGGGAAGATTATTTGAACATCTATGCAAGAGGAGGTGAATAACTGTAGGCTTCTGAAATAGGAAGAGAATGAAAGAACCTCAATCTTCAATATTAAGATATATGTTAAGGATAAAATATTGATACTTTGTTTGAATCAATATCATAGGTGAATATTGTTGTAGCACAATTGGTCAAAATAATAGTAGGCTTCTGAAATCCGAAGAGAATGAAAGAACATAAATCTTCCATATTAAGATATATGTTAAGGAGACAAATATTAATTCTTTGTTTAAATCAATATCACAGATGAAAATTGTTGTACCAGAATAGATTAATATAACATAAAACAAATGCAATATATAAAATAAATAAATACTTTTTTATTCTTAAATGACTCAAAACAAATGCAACATTTAGAATAAATAAATATTTTGTTATTATCTACTGAATAAATGAATGCGTGATTACAACCTCTCATGACGGTGTGCCTAAATAAGGTGAATTAAATTTTACCCTAACATTAATTAAATGCATCAAGCATGAATTTAGTTTCGTCCACCCATGTTCAAATCCTATAAGAATGGCATTCACCCTAATATTATGGAAAACATGAGTTTAGTTGCATCAAGCATGAATTTAGTTTCGTCCACCCATGTTCAAATCCTATAAGAATGGCATTCACCCTAATATTATGGAAAACATGAGTTTAGTCCCATCCACCCATGTTCAAATCCTGTAGGAGTGACATTGACTGTACTGTGTCGGAAACTTGTTCATATAGAAAACCGATGCAGAACCCCAAGTGTTCAAGCGCTAAAGGGCAATTCAGTAGTGGAAATCTAGCATCGAGGGCTAAAGACACTCCAAGAGTTAAGAAATGAAAAAGATGAAGAACGCTGCATGGGCAATTTGAACGCAAAAAACTGCCATGTTCAGTATAAAACCCTACATTTTCTGTATTTTGTTATGTTTTATAATTTGTTTCATTTCAGTACTGCGCAGTTCATCAATTTTTTTACGTTGCTATCTATGTCCTTCGTTGTGCTGCGTTTTGGTTGCCACATGGTTCGAGAATTTTTTTATTGTATCATCATTGAAAATTTTGGATGTCCTAATATTGTGTTACCTGCTTTTGTTAATTTTATTTTCCCTGCTTTTGTTACAGTGTGGAGTGATCAACCTGCCAACGCAGATATTGGTGCTATCAAACTTTGACAGACCAGGCCAACTGACGGGCATGATTTTCCCAAGGGTATGTTGGAATTTTAAGATATGCAGTGCGAATCTGATTTCCTTTCCACAATAAAAATGACACTTTCTAAATTTTAGGATTCTGTTGCTGTCACGCCACAGTTGCCAACTCATCCGCATCTTCAATTGCAAGCTCAGAGCAGACCACAGCTTACCGAAAGTGGCAACCAACAGCTACAAGAAATGCCTTCAGCAACCTGTCAATTTTTAACTCAGCTACAACACCAGCAGCAAAATCTACAGCCACGACTAATGCCTCTAGCAACTGGACAAGCTTTCCCCCCTTGTCAATCACAGTCACAAACACTGCCCTTTGCAACTGGGGAACCATTTCTCCCATCTCAATTTTCAAATGAAACCATACCGCCACCTATATCACATGGCCAGCAACAACAACAGCCACACGCAATGCCAGCATTTCCCCCATCTCAATTTCCGAATCAAACTGTACCACTGTCAATGTTACTTGGCCAGCAACAGCCAGAAGGAATGCCTTCAGCAATGGGACAAGCATTCCCCCACCAATCCCAAGGTTAAGATCCTGGTTACCAAAGTTAAGGAAATAATGTACTTTGATTATCATGATATCAAAAGATAGGCCGTAGGATATTGGCCTTTTTCTTTAATAAACATATAATTTATGCTAGTAGTACGAAGCTTCCAAACTCTCATATGGCTTTGGAGCTTTTGTCGTGGATGTTTAAAAGATTGTTTTATTCATTTGAATCCTTGTATGTGTGTGTTTCTGAAAGCATTACATTACTGTTATTGAACATGTGTGTTTTTCTCAAAGCATTACATTATTGTTATTCATTTAATAGTTGAATAAATTTTTTTGGATGCTTCTTTTAAAGATATTTGATTTTTTTAAGAGGTTTGTTTTTGGTTACTAATTTGATATTTTTGTTATATTATTATTCTTTTTAAAATAATTGGATTTTATTTGATATTTTCTTTTCAACATATTTTCTTAAATTAAAAATGCTAAATGACTATGAACAATCTAAATATTGAATGTAAACTCCAAATATAGTATAGGATAGAAGAGGTACAATATTTAGATAAACTATCGAGAGAGCAATAAGGAAGCCCAAAGCATAAAATGAAACAACACAAGATTATTACACTTTTTACAAGCCTTACTCACTTAGTGAGAGAAGCTTACAATCACTTGTTTATTTAGGCATGGCTTCTCTAGAGACTTCATCTCTACATTTTTTCTTGAGTATTAAATGCCTCTAACTAGTTTTAAAAATTTGGGCAAAGGAAACATCTACATTTTTCTAAATATTATTTTTTCCTTGTGTATGATTTCTAAAAAAGTGTTTATGCTTTATTTGGGACCTGCCAATGGTCAAAACACCTGATTGACACTCTCTTTTTACCTCTTCTAGTGGTATGTGGAGACACCGATATCCTTCATTTGCTTCATGCCTCAACATTCTCCCACTTGAATCTCCATGAAGGAACATATAGGTAATCCTCACTCCAAGGCTGTGCATTAAGTTACTCCAAGGCCTACCAAGCTTCTACATAGATCATGCCTGTCTTTTGGCAATATCTTAGTAAGCATATCGGCAAGATTCTCAGATGTATGAATCTTTTCCAAATTGAAATGTCCTTCCTCCAACATTTGTCATATCGAATGGTACCTTAGGTCAATGTGCTTGATTCATGGATGGAATGTTGGGTTCTTTGCTAAATGAATAACACTTTGACAATCACAATACAACACATATTTGTCTTGTTTTTTCTCTAGATTCCTAAGGAATCACTACATCCATAACATTTATTTACAATCCTATATTGTAGCTTTATATTCTACCTTAGTTGTGGAGAGAGATACTATATTTTTCTCCCTAGATATCCAAGACACACCACCACCTACAAATGTGTACAAATAACTAGTGGTGGAATTCCAAGTGTCCAGATCTTCAGCCATATCTTCATATGTAAATAGTTCAAGGAAAATATCATTATTTTCGAAACATGAAAGATAATGGCTAGTACTTTTGAGCTACCTAAAGAGCCATGTCATTTATTACCAATGTTTTTTTCCTAGATTAGCAAGGAATCTTCTCATACTCCCACTACATGTGCAATATCTAACCATGTACATAGCATGGCATACGTCAAGTTGTAGATTCTAAAGGACATAAATTAGTGCTTATCTTGAAGTGGGTTGCAAGAGATGTATTAGTTGGCTTGCAATCTTTCATGTTAAACATTTAAAGCACCTTCTCAATATATTTTCTTGTGACAATCATAGTTTTTTGTTCTTTATATCACGAAGAATATTCATTCTATATTGCTACTTAAATCATCACAATATGGCTACCCAAATCATTATTTTCTCTATTAAGCAGCGTGTTTCCATGTCAAAGAATGAGCATGTCATCCACATATATCAATAATGTAATATAATTATCATGGCCATACTTCTTGATATAGACATAATGATAAGCTTGTAGTGTTTTAAAATTGTACATCAACATCAATGACTCAAATTTCTTGTACCACTATTAAGGTGTTTGTTTCAACCCATAAAGGATATTCTTTAATCTACATACTAGATTTTGTTTATCCTTTACTTTGAAACCTTCAAGTTGCTCCATATAAAACTCCTCCAATTCACCATGAAGGAAGCTGACATTGACATTCAGTTGTTCACATTATACATCCAAGGTAACAACAAGACCAAGAATGACTTGAAAGGATGAAATATTAACAACATGAGAATATTTCATTAAAACCAATGACTCCTTTTTGGGAAAATTCCTTTAGTACCGGTCCGGCCTTGTACCTCTTCTTTCCTCCACCATTGTGCTTGAATGTGTATACCCACTTGTTTTGTAGGGCTTGTATTCCCTTTGGAAGCATCAACAATTCCAAGGTTTGTTTTTAAAATAGGGAGTCCACTTATTCTTCCATATCCTTCTTCCATTCCTTGTTATCATCATCCTACAAGGTTCTTGAGAAAGCTCAAGAATTCCTTCATCATCGAAAAAAACTTAGCTTGGGATGATACATTTGTGAGGGCTTATGAGGCCAAGTAAACTTGTGAACTAATTGTGGTGGAGTTCTTTCTATTAGAGCTATTGTAATGGTTGTCGCAATTGAACTTCTTGTAATGGATGTTGTGGTCTGACCTCTTGCAACAGACATTGAAAAATTTCTCCTTCTTTCTCATCTTGATATTTGTCATGCTCACTTTCTTGTAGCAATGTAACATTTTCTTGTTGTTTTGTCAGCCTATCTAGAACCTTATCTACCTCCATATCTCCTCTAGATCCATTAAACATTTCTAATTGAATAAAAATGACATATATGCGTCTAATAATTAATGTTTTTACTAGATCCCATAGTCGATAACCAAACTCAACATCAACATATCCAAGAAGAATACATTTAATGGATTTATCATACAGCTTGGTTCTTTTATCTTTGGGAATATGAACATATCCTTCAAATTCAAGGCTTTTGAGGTGAGAGTAGTTTGCCTTTGTAACATACCTAATTTACAACTATTTTTTTTCCAGGGTATAAATAACACCCAATGATGTTTAATGAAGACTAATTAATTTTCATTGGAATCTAAATATCATTTTCATTCACTTTTATATATGTGAGGTTTCCCATGTTTAAGTTCATAGTAAATACTAGCCATTAATTAAAGTTGTTACACCTCAACTCTTTAATTATTGTCCTTTTCAACTTTTCTTTTCCAAAATTGTACTATGGTTACATGGTGGGCAATGTGTGTTAATATGTAAATGATATTTACACAAATAATTGTGCATGTGGAATAGCAACATGCATGCCACACAATCTATGATCATGTGACCTATTTTCACTTGGGATGGAAGATATTTAATTCTCATCAAATCAATTTCCTCTTGTTATAAATATCCACTGTAGTACATTATATTTTTCTTGGTAGACTCTTAATTACTAATAGATGAACAAATTTTTATTCTCATGGACCTATATAATTCAATTCTTGATATATTAGTTATACTCGGGAATGGGTCGAAACCACATATTTACCTTTGTCATAGATCTTATATTCACACTATAGTGTATTGCACCATTCTATATATGGCCTTATGGTGTGTGTATTCATCATTGCAACATTTAATTTCTGATGATAAAAACATGTGATAAGACCCATCAAGGTGTCCATTAGGTGTTTTTCTTAACTGTTACTTTTTCCTTGGTAAGATAATATTTAAAATCTATGTATGATTTCATATTTTTAGCCCTTTCAAAAGTCAACAAAATCAAACTCATATTATCTAATTGATGTAATATTTTTTACATCTCCATCTACTTTTGCTATATCTCTATATAATAATGCTTTCCAAACTTGATATTTCACAATTTATTTTCAATGGGGTTTGAACACTTAAAATTACTTGTTAAAGGTCCTAGTGACTATTCTCATCCATGGTGAAATTTGACACAGTGCACTCTAGAATTATAACTTTACCTTTTAAACCACTTCCTCAGTTTCTAGGAAATTTGGGCAAGTGTTAAAGGGTTGAGAGATGTTTTGATAGGTTATTTTGTAAATCAAAATTACCTTTTTCCACGTACCCTAGATCCATGTCACACCCATGTTACTAATGTATGCTTCTCGAGATGGTCACTATAGATTTTTGTACATGATCCAATGGCTACAAAAGGATTCCTCTAACCCTACTACAAATATTGGAAATGACCCCACTCTAAGTTGTTGTTTCATTTTTTTCTTTTTGATATGGTGTCTTCTGCTCATAGCATCACTCCGAAGCAGGACAAGATGCTTGGCACCTTTCAATGGTTACCATAACATCATAGGAATTTTAATCCCTGTTGTCTCTTACGTTTGAGGGTATTTACACTACAATAGTTAAGGAAGTGTAGTGGGCTTCATTGGAGAGAAGTTCCATTCAAGAAATTTCAGCATTTGATCCATCTAGGATATATTTTGATTCCTTGGTTAGTTTCTGAGCAAATTTCATCCCTTTGTGTGAGGTAGTAAGGCTATAAATATCTTGTTTGCCCTGTCGACAAAAATTTCACTCACGTGATCTTTCATCCTTGGTTTCTGTTGCATTTTGTGTTCACAACAAATTTAGAAAACATCGCTTCTTAGCCATTTTTTTCCCACTATGCAGGTGCTTCTTCCCCTATGTACCCTAAAAGTGTTTTTTCTTCGAATTTGTATACCCACTTGTTTTGTAGGGCTTGTATTCCCTTTGGAAGGATCAGCAATTCCAAGGTTTGATTTTAAAACAGGGAGTCCACTTATTCTTACATATGCCTCTTCCATTCCTTGCTATCATCATCCTACAAGGTTCTTGAGAAAGCTCAAGAATTCCTTCATCAATGAAAAAAACTTAGCTTGGGATGATACATTTGTGAGGGCTTATGAGGCCAAGTAAACTTGTGAACTAATGGTGGTGGAGTTCTTTCTTATTAGAGCTATTGTAATGGTTGTCGCAATTGGACATCTTGTAATGGATGTTGTGGTCGGACCTCTTGCAACAGACATTGAAAAATTTCTCCTTCTTTCTCATCTTGATCTTTATCATGCTCACTTTCTTGTAGCAATGTAACATTTTCTTGTTGTTTTGTCAGCCTATCTAGAACCTTATCTACCTCCATATCTCCTCTACATCCGTTAAACATTTCTAATTGAATAAAAATGACATATATGCCTCTAATAATTAATGTTTTTACTAGATCCCATAGTCGATAACCAAACTCAACATTAACATATCCCCGAAGAATGTATTTAATAGATTTATCATTCAACTTGGTTCTTTTATCTTTGGGAATATGAACATATCCTTCAAATCCAAGGCTTTTGAGGTGAGAATAGTTTCCCTTTGTAACATACCTAATTTACAACTATTTTTTTTCGAGGATATAAATAACACCCAATGATGTTTAATGAAGCCTAATTAATTTTAATTGGAATCTAAATATCATTTTAATTCACTTTTATATATGTGAGGGTTACCATGTTTACGTTCATAGTAAACACTAGCCATTAGTTAAAGTTGTTACACCTCAAGTATTTAACTATTGTCCTTTTCTCCTTTTCTTTTCCAAAATTGTATTATGGTTACGTGGTGGGCTATGTGTGTTAATATGTAAATGATATTTACACAAATAATTGTGCACGTGGAATTGCAATGTGCATGCCACACAATCTATGATCATGTGATTTATTTTCACTTGGGATGGAAGATATTTAATTCTCATCAAAATAATTTCCTCTTGTTATAAATATCCACTATAGTACATTATATTTTTCTTGGTTGACTCTTAATTTACTAATAGATGAATGAATTTGTATTTTCATGGACATATATGATTCAATTCTTGATATATTAATTATACTCGGGAATGGGTCGAAACCACATATTTACCTTTCTCATAGGTCTTATATTCACACTATATTGTATTGCACCGTTCTATATATGGCCTCATGGTGTGTGTATTCATCATTGCAACATTTAATTTCTAATGATAAAAACATGTGATAATTTTTACCCCTCAAGGTGTCCATTAGGTGTTTTTCTTAACTGTTACTTTGTCCTTGGTAAGATAATATTTCAAATCTATGTATGATTTCATATTTTTAGCCCTTTCGAAAGTCAACAAAATCAAACTCATATTATCTAATTGATGTAATATGTTTTACGTCTCCATCTAATTTTTCTATATCTCTATATAATAATGCTTTCCAAACTTGATATTTCACAAATTATTTTCAATGGGGTTTGAACACTTAAAATTACTTGTTAAAGGTCCTAGTGATTATTCTCGTCCATGGTGAAATTTGACACAATGCACTCTAGAATTCTAGCTTTACCTTTTAAACCACTTCCTCAGTTTCTAGGAAATTTGGGCAAGTGTTAAAGGATTGAGAGATGTTTTCATAGGTGATTTTGTAAATCAAATTTATCATTTTCCACTTACCCTAGATCCATGTCACACCCATGTTACTAATGTATGCTTCTCGAGATGGTCACTATAGATTTTTGTACATGATCCAATGGTTACAAAAGGATTCCTCTAACCCTACTGCAAATATTGGAAATGACCCCACTCTAAGTTGTTGTTTCATTTTTTTCTTTTTGATGTGGTGTCTTCTGCTCCTAGCATCACTCTGAAGCAGGACAAGATGCTTGGCACCTTTCAATGGTTACCATAACATCATAGGAATTTTAATCCGTGTTGTCCCTTACGTTTGAGGGTATTTACGCTACAATAGTTAAGGAAGTGTAGTGGGCTTCATTGGAGAGATATTCCCTTCAACAAATTTCAGCATTTGATCCCTCTAGGATATATTTTGATTCCTTGGTTAGTTTCTGAGCAAATTTCATCCCTTTGTGTGAGGTACTAAGGCTATAAATATCTTGTTTGCCCTGTCGACAAAAATTTCACTTACTTGATCTTTCATCCTTGGTTTCTGTTGCATTTCGTGTTCACAACAAATTTAGAAAACATTGCTTCTTAGCCATTTTTTTCCCACTATGCAGGTGCTTCTTCCCATATGTACCCTAAAAGTGTTGTTTCTTCGATAGTCCAACTTTAGGTACCTCTAGACTCCCTGCCTAAGTTCAAATTATTTCATTGTTTACTATGACTAATTTTTATTTTTTTCATTCCTCTACCCAAGTGGTGTGCCTCCCCTTGTTATATTATTCATTGGTAGTTTTTCTATCTTTTTTGTCCTTATGATGCCATTGCAAATTTACCTTCACATGGAAATCAATCTCTCAATAGCTCACTGGAGCATCCTGTTAGGTTTTAGCATATGCATGCTAATAATTTGAATTTATACATTTATGAGGATAAACCCTTTATGGTTATTGTCCTCTTAGGAGGCTTTCTCTATGGGGAAATACTACTAATCCCTCACATGCTTCTTACATGATTTTTTAATGCTTCGTATGGGTTCATTCTATAGCTTCATGATGAAACTCACCCAAGAAGAATTGGAGCCACTTTGTTCCACAACTAATTTGCACTAGGTCATCTTATAACTGCATTTCTTTCTAGGTTGCATGTTATGTGGAAATGTTGGGGAAGATGGTGCAACTCACTTATTCCTATTTTGATTTTATGAGTTATGATGAGTTGACTTTGTAGCTCGGTCAATGGCCCACTCTAGAAATATCTATAATTTTAATCAACATTTCTACTGCATGTAGCAAAGTTTAAATAGTTGGTCATGTTCATCTCAGGTACAACAAATTCACATGCAGTTGTTTCAAGCTGATATTAGACGAGACCCTTAGCCCTAGATATTGTGGTTGTAATGATTTCTTGTACACTTAAAATCACTCTTAATTGTACTATTTTGAAATATTATGATGTCTCGCTTTAGTCCTTATGTTTTTTTATAAATAGGTTGCTAGATAGTTACCTATTTTTCTTCCAAGAGATAGAGATATCGCCTCACTAGTCTGAGTGGTTACTTAGGTAATAATAATTATATGTAACACTGCCTTATATCTTACATATAAATTTGTATATTGATGCATCAATTTATTTTGAAATGGATGCTTGATATGCCCACACCCATTTTGTTGATGTTTACGAAACAAGAACTTACTTTTGAGACTGGTTCACTTATTAGGACATATGTTTTTTTGTGCACCTATAGATCAAATAATTGTTTAGATTATTTTATCTATGTATCATAATTGATGATTACAATCTATGGAATATTTCTTATACAGTACTACATGCACCGTTTCTGGGGTTATATTCTTGTCTTAGATCTCTATTAGTTCTCTTCCTTACCTATGGATTTCCGATTCAAATATACACTAGAACGTGGGAGGATGGCGCAAGTCCCTAGGCTTCCATTTCTAACCAGCTCGCCTCTATTTATGCCTATATGTCTCCATATATCATATTAGAAATTATTTTTTTGTCCTTCAGCGTGTAATTGATAAATGTTTGCCTTAGCATTATTGATATGCCAAATTCCTCCTATGGAGTATAATGAATATTTTCTATTGCATTCCTGTCCTCATAGTGCTAGCTATAATGTATTGCTTTTAAATTCTAATTTTACACACTACTCGAAAGTATCCTTCACCCTTACTCTATCTTCCTTTCGTGTCCAAATAACTAGGATTTACCCCATATATCTATATATGAAAAGGTACATCAAATACTATTAATAATACATTATGTAGTCTAACATGAATTTGTATTAACAATACTTCTCACAAAATTTATTCCAATACCATACTGTTGCACAATTTTGAACTTGTAATCCCTTATTTTGATTTATTTAAAATGAGATGTTTAGCTATGTACATTTGTTTCAGCCCATAAAGGCTCTTCTTTAATCACAAACTAGATTTTGTTTATCTAAACTACTTTGAAACCTTCAAGTTGCTCCATATAAAACTCCTCCAATTCACCATGAAGGAAGTTGATATTGGCATCTAATCGTTCACATTATACATCCAAGGTAATAACAAGACCAAGAATGACTTGAAAGGATGAAATATTAACAACATCAGAATATTTCGTTAAAACTAATACCTCCTTTTTGAGAAAATTCCTTTAATACCAGTCTTTCCTTGTACCTCTTCTTTCCTCCACCCTTGTGCTTGAATTTGTATACCCACTTGTTTTGTAGGGCCCTTATTCCCTTTGGAAGCATCACCAATTCCAAGGTTTGATTTTATAATATGGATTCCACTTATTCCTACATATCCTTCTCCCATTCCTTGCTATCATCATCCTACAAGGTTCTCGAAAAGACTCAAGAATTCCTTCATGAGTGAAAACTCATAGTTTGGGATGATACCTTTGTGAGCGCTTATGAGGCCAAGTAAACTTGTGAACAAATTGTGGTGTAGTTCTTTCTTACTGGAGCTATTGTAATGGTTGTTGCAATTGCACTTCTTGTAATGGATGATGTGGTTCGACCTTTTGCAACAGACATTGAAAAATTTATCCTTCTCACTCATCACTTTCTTGTAGCGATGTAACATTTTCTTTCTGTTTTGTTGGCCTATCAAGAATCTTAGATACCTCCATATCTCCTCTAGACCCCTTAAACATTTCTAGTTGAAAAAAATGACATATATGCCTCTAATAATTAATGTTTTTACTAGATCCCGTTGTCGATAACCAAACTCAACATCAACATATCCTAGAAGAATAAATTTAATGGATTTATCATTCAACTTGGTTCTTTTATCTTTGGGAATGTGCACATATCCATCAAATCCAAAACTTTTGAGGTGAGAATAGTTTCCCTTTGTAACATACCTAATTTACAACTATTTTTTTTCCAGGATATAAATAACACTCGATGACATTTAATGAACCCCAATTAATTTTCTGTGGAATCTAAATATCATTTTAATTCACTTTTATATTTGCGACGATTCACATTTTTAAGTTCATAGTGAACACTAGCCATTAATTAAACTTGTTACACCTCAACTCTTTAATTGTTGTCGTTTCTTTCTTTTTTTTCCAAAATTATACTATGATTATGTGATGGGCTATGTGCGGAAATATATAAATGATATTTAGACAAATAATTGTGCACCTAGAACTGCAACTTGCATACCATCCAATCTATGATCATGTGACTTATTTTCACTTCGCATGGAACATATTTAATTCTCATCAAAACAATTTCCTCTTGTTATAAATATCCACTATAGTACACTATTGTTTTTTTGGTCGACTCTTAATTTGCTAATACATGAATGAAATTGTCTTCTCATGGACATATATGATTCAATTCTAAATATATTAGTTATACTTCGGAATGTGTCAAACCCACATATTTACCTTTGTCATAAACCTTATATTCACACTATAGTGTATTGCACCATTCTATATATGGCCTCATGATGTGTGTATTCATCATTGCAACATTTAATTTGTGATCATAAACACATGTGATAAGTTTTACCCATCAAGGTGCCCGTTAGGTGTTTTTCTTAAATACACACATTGCAACATTTAATTTGTGATCATAAACACATGTGATAATTTTTACCCATCAAGGTGCCCGTTAGGTGTTTTTCTTAAAAGTTACTTGGTCCTTGGTAAGATAATATTTAAAATCTATGTATGATTTCATATTTTTAGCCCTTTCCAAAATCAACAAAATCAAACTCACATTATCTAATTGATGTAATATTTTTTATGTCTCCATCTACTGTTGCTATATCTCTATATAATAATGCTTTCCAAACTTGATATTTCACAATTTATTTTCAATGGGGTTTGGAATACTGAAGATTACTTGGTAAAGGTCTTGCATGGTGAAATTTGATGCAATCCATTGTAGAATTCTAACTTTACATTTTAACCCACTTCCTCAGTTTCCAGGAAATTTGGTCAAGTGTCATAGGGTTGAGAGATGTTTTGGTAGTTGATTTTGTAAATCAAACTTACCTTTTTCCACGTACCCTAGATCCATGTGACACCCATGTTACTAATGTATGCTTCTCGATATCGTCAGTGTAGATTTTTTTACATGATCCAACGGCTATAAAAGGATTCCTCTAACCCTACTGCAGATATTGGAAATGACCCCACTCTAAGTTGTTGTTTCATTTTTTTTCTTTCTGATGTGGTGTCTTCTGCTCGTAGCATCACTCTAAAGCAGGACAAGACGCTTGGCACCTTTTGATGGTTACCATAACACCATAGGAATTTTAATCCATGTTGTCTCTTACCTTGTAGGGTATTTATGCTATGATAGGTAAGGAAGTGTAGTGGGCTTCATTCGAGAGAAGTTCCCTTTAAAAGCTTTTAGCATTTGATCCATCTAGGATAGATTTTGATTCCTTGGTTATTTTTTGAGAAAATTTCATCCCTTTGTGTGAGGTACTAAGGGTTTAAATATCTTGTTTCCCCTATCAATGAAAATTTCGATCAAGTGATATTTCATCCTTGGTTTCTGTTGCATTTCATGTTCCCAACAAATTTGAAAAACATCGCTTCTTACCCATTCCGTTTTCACTATGCATGTGCATATTCCCCTTAGTGCGACTCAAATTGAGTGTCTATGTACCCTCAAAGTGTTTTTTCTTGCATTGTCCGACTTTAGGTACCTCTAGACTATGTGCCTAAGTTCAAATTATTTCATTGTTTACTATGATTAATTTTTATTTTTTTCATTCCTCTGGCCAAGTGGTGTGCCTCCCCTTGTTAACTTATTCATTGGTACTTTCTCTGTTTTTTTTCCCTTATGATGCCATTGAAAATTTACCTTCATATGGAAATAAATATCTCAATAGCTCACTCGAGCATCCCGCTAGGTTTTTGCATATGCATGTTAATAATTTGTATTTATACATTTCCTAAGATAAACCCTTCTGATTATTGTCTTATGAGGAGGCATTTTCTATGAGGAAATACTACTTTTCCCTAAAATGCTTCTTACATGATTTTTTAAAGCTTCGTATGGGTTCGTTCTAGAGCTCCATGTAGAAACCCGCACAAAAGGATTTGGAGCCACTTCGTTCCACAACTATTTTGCACTAGGTCAGTGTAAAATTGCATTTCTTTCTTGGTTGCATGCTATGTGGAAATGTCAAGGAAGATGGCTCAACTTTCTTATTCCTATTTTGAAGTTATCAGTTATGATGAGTTGACTCTGTAGCTCGATCGATGGCCCACTCTAGAAATATCTGTAATTTTATTGAACATTTCTACTGCGAGTAGCAAAATTTAAATAGTTGGTCATGCTCGTCTCATGTACACCATATTCACATGCGGTTGTTTCAAACTAATTTTATAGTAGACACTTAGGCCTCCATATTGTGGTTGTAATGATTTCTTGTACACTTGCAATCCCTCTTAATTTTACTATTTTGAAATATTATGATGTTTCATTTTATTCCTTATGTATTTTTATAAATAGGTTGTTGGATAATTACCTATTTTGCTTCTAAGAGTTAGATATAGTGCCTCACTGGTCTTAGTGGTTACCTATTTTATGTCTCCATATATCAAATTAGAAATTATTTTTTTGTCCTTCACTGTGTAATTTATAAATATTTGTCTTAGCATGATTGATATGCCAAATTGCTCCTATTGAGTACAATGAATATTTTCTATTCCATTCCTATCCTCATAGTGCTAGCTATAATGTATTGCTTTGAAATTCTAATTTTACACACTACTCGGAACTATAAATCGAATAAATTCAACTTATGTAGTGTAGAGGCTTTAATCGGCATGTTCCTTTCTTGCCCAAATAACTAGGATTTACTTACTATATATATATATATATATATATATATATATATATAATATAGAGAGAGAGAGAGAGAGAGAGAGAGAGAGAGATATGAAAAGGGACATAAAATACTATTAATAATCCATTATGTAGTCTAAGATGAATTTGTATTAAGATTTGGAGAGTTATAAGGTTTAATGGATCTACTTATATTCTACTTAAAATATAGTAACATGGTTTAAAACTGTAGGCATTGAGATCAGAATCTAAGGATGAAACATATATTTTATGTTCATGGTTACAAGAAATTTTAAATTCATGTAACAAAGTTTGAGGAAGGTCTAGCATTTGCATTCTACCAGAAAATTTGCTTGCTTGACTTAAGCCCTTTGAATTTGGGCATGGTAGTGTTCATTACAGAAACAATCAAACACTAAAAAAAGGTAAAAATAAAAAATAAAATTTCATGCATTATGACCCTAGAAAAGTTAGGGAGGAGCGAACTAATCTGTATAATAAGGAGATGCAAAATCCTTACTTGTCCATTGTCCTTTAATGAATTGATGGCCGCAATCAAGACCTGCCTTATCATAATCATTAAACCCTTTGCACAATAAGGACATGCAAAATTCTTACTTGTGCATTTCCTTTTGATGAATTGTTGGCCGTAATCAAGATTTTCATTATCATAATCATTAAACCTTCAAATCTAGATAAAATTTATGCTTTGATCATATAAACCCTCAGAATTGTTTACCCATAAGAACAAAAATCATCTTTAGTTAAAATGAATAACTCTCCATAGTCCAAATTCATACCCATGTAGAAATGACTAAGATCTCAATAAGGACATGAAAAATGCTTACTTGTGCATTGTCTTTTCATGAATTGTTGGCCGTAATCAAGATCTGCATTATCATAATCATTAAACCCTCAAATTTTTTTATCCATAATAACAAAAATCATCTTTATTAAAAAGGAAGAATGCAATCATGATTTTCATTATCATAATTATTACACCCTCAACCCATAAGAACAAAAATTATGTTTAGTAAAAAGGAGGAATGCAATCAAGATTTTCATTATCATAATCATTAAACCCTCAACTCTAGATAAAATCTATTCTTTGATCATATAAACCCTCGAAATTATTTACCCATAAGAGCAAATATCATCTTTACTAAAAAGGAAGAAATCTCTAGAGTCCAAATTCATACCCATGTAAAAATTACCAAAATCTCCATCTAATTGTTGATGCTTTGCTGAGGTGTTTCCCATGCAAACTCCATCTGGGGTTCCAATCCCATGAAATCCATAGATCACGTTGATGGTATTCCCTCTCGTTCTTCAGACTTTGGAACTCTAGTAAAACATTCTGCAACTCCATGTGAATTTGATAAACTCTCAAGGCAACATCGTGAATATGCATTTCATGCAATCTCATTGGAATCTCCAGGGCTTCGGCCTGGGTCCCAATCTTTTGTTGTGAAAAAACCACCCTTAGATGAAGCAAGAGCAAAGCTACAAACCATTAACAGTGCTGCCCATTTGTAAGGTTCATGTTAGATTCTTGGATCTTGCATTTCAGTCTCTTATCCAGCTCTAAAGCTGTCTCTCAAGGCCTCATCATGATTTCCTTGAATCCAACGATTGATTGTGCTTTAGAATTGGGCCTAATAGATTCCTTATTTAGAACAATATGAGTATCTTCCAACGTAAGTGTCACGTTATCAATGCACTACTTAATGTACCACGTTAGTCCACGCTCTTGTAAAGCAGTAACCAATGTTTCTTTCTTCATATGATCATCTATGATACCTTGAGCTTCCCATATAGCCTTCGCGACAAACCAAAACTAGTCTACATCCTCATTTCTCAAAACCTTTGAAAACGGGAAACTTTACTGCATTCCCCATACTAAATGGCGATGGTGGTGGTGGTGGTGTCAGCGAAGGTGTATGTTGCAGAGGTGAAGATGGAGGCGGTGTGGATTGATGTGGTATTCATGGGAACTCTTTTGTTATTAACTAAACAATCCTCTATGGTGAAGCATGTGCTTCTTCTTCGTCATCATTCAGAGGAGGCTCGATCAATGGGCTATATTCATAGCTTGTTTCCCCTCCATCCTTGAAGATCTTTCCACTTCGCATAGCACCAAACATCAAGGTAACTGCATAACCTGCTTTTCACATAAGAGCATCTTAATCCAAGTATTCAAAGACATTAAATACTTACCTCGTGGTCCTTTGAAGAAGCGACCCTCTGCTTCGTTGTAACTAACTGAAGTATCGACTGTGAACTTTGTCACAAATTCTCCTACGATATAATCAAGCGAGTGATCAACAACACATGTGATCTTACCTTTAGAGGCTTCCAATATTTGCACTAACTCCGGGGTCCACACTGTGGGACTGTGAAGCCTCCACCTTCCTTGGTCATCTGCCAATTTATTGATCCACTTGTATAATTCAACCAAGAAGGAACAAAAGAATATTTCATGTATCTCTATGTACAAATATTTGTCCAACCATTGTTCTTTTGTCAATTGCCAATTTCTATTTTCTTGCACTGTGAATTCGTGGATCCTTTTATCCAACCAATCTTCAATTTCCTTCTTAGGTGTATTCTTGTGATGGGACATTGCACATCTCTTTATTCAGATCTTGATACCAACAATGGAACCATTTGTTGGCTTGGTGGGTACTGACGCAAGTTCAGAGTTAAATTAGCCAAACAAATTCCTACACTACTGACCCTTTCAGCATCAATCCGCTGAGCGCAGACTAAATTCTCACCCGAAGCAGTATGGGGGGATGTTGGAACCAAGTTTCTTCACCGAGAGATGGTAGTGATGTCATTTTATCCCTAGTTCTGTCTTCACATAGATCGATAAGCCCTAAAAGCTTATCGATATACTTCCCTTAATCAACCCTTAGACCTTCGTGAAGGTCTACAACTATCTTTTGTGAACCCTAAAAAAGTTGAATTGACCACCTACACACTTCTGTAATTACTCCTACTTCCGTATTTGCCCATATTATCTTAAGTATCTGATAACTTTAATGTGCGTTAAGATACTCTTTTCTTAAACATATATTATTAC
This sequence comes from Pinus taeda, assembly GCA_000404065.3. Taxonomy (NCBI): domain Eukaryota; kingdom Viridiplantae; phylum Streptophyta; class Pinopsida; order Pinales; family Pinaceae; genus Pinus; species Pinus taeda. The sequence goes on from APFE031026004.1 coordinate 23,707, forward strand.
TCGCATTCATACGATAGTATAAAGTATGCAGATTTGTACATCAATATAGTATTAAATAATAAACCCATTATTCGTCATAACATAATCGCATTCATACATAAAAAAATGAAATGGATCAAACACAAATATCTCTATAATAAGTTTGTGTATTAATAATTCAGATCTTCTTATAGACTCAAAGTACCCTACGCACTTAGTTGTAAAGGTCCGTGCACTTAGTTGTAAACTCTACTCTAGGAATGTGCGCACACAACTGCAGAGCCTCTCTTTTACTCTAATACTCTTCGCTCTTAGCTCTTACTGACCCATTATAGTCATCTTCATCAATCGATGAATTGACTTAGACTCTTTAATAAAAAAAATTTTATACAATCCCATGGTCTCCGGACCATGGGGAGATGTACTAAATCCGACACAACATATATAAACAAAGGGTGAAACCCTTTAGGATAGTTTAGCTTCTACGTGATCAATGACCACAACTTGCGGATACCTTACACTTTAGATACAAAATCTTGGGCTTTCTACCCTAAAACTTGTGCTTTTAACCCCAAAATAGATTCTAAGGGACTATGTCCCAACAATCAGTTTCTTCTTTTCTCCAAGTACAATGTATTAAGCTTATTTTATTCTTGTTTAGTGAATTTGACCACCATATGTGGTAATTTCAAATTCCACTTTGTATTTAATTAGGGAAAAAGATGAAAATGATTTGGGGTTAGTGTTTGAGAGAAATTTCATGGTCTGCAAAGTGTAAATCTTTTTGAGATTAGTGAAGCTTATGAAAATCATAAGTACTTGATCTTGGTTATCAGCGATTCATGTCACTATGTTCTTTATGTATGTTTCTTCTCCTAGTGTATGTTTCATTTTTCATAGCAGTTCTATCTCAATATTTCATTACTTTATATGCAACATAAAGTAATCTTCTATTAGTCCGTCAACAAGTTCCCATTAAAACAACAATTCCATCATTTTTCATGAAATGTATCCAAGCAATCCTTTATTGAATTCCCTCGCAAAGCCACTCTTGCATTATTATATCATATAGCATGTTTCATGTACGATATAAAATATGAATTGCAAGATATAACGAGTACTATAGAATAATCTAAAAGTAAGCTCTAAACTTCTTTAATTGCTTCATTCTTCTAACACAGGACAACAAAATCCTTGTAAATAATCCATTCATTTTAAGCCCAAATTTCAATGTCTTAATGGGAAGCAACAATAAAAGGCACACGACAACTGTGGAATGGATTTGCATGTAACATGTTATTATCCAAATAATGGTGCACTACCAGAGGTGCCTCCATATGCATAAAGGAAACATCATGGGATGTGGTAGCTAGAAAAATACTGGACATCTTACAGAGTTGAAATATTTTGGTAAGAATAATAACTATCTTTCCCAAAGATACAAATTCCCCATGTTGAAGCATAGCTATGTCCTTTCTATAGTCAATAATCTCAAGGATGCCATCTAGATAAAATCTTCCTACGTCATAGTAGAGAACCATCACACTCCTCTCCCATCCACCTTGTCCAACAAAAAAAATGTATTAGTGTAAACCATCAATATAATTATTATTATTATTTTCAAAGAAGTTAAGCCTCGATGTTCGATCACCTTTTAGGAGTCATAATTTTCTCTTCTTTTGTAAATTAACCTACAGTTACATGGGGACCACCAATAAATATATATGCTCATGACTTTCATGAATATGGCATCAAATACACACCTATTTCTGAGCCAATAAACTACAAATGTAAACAATACTATTCAACATAAAATAAAATTATAATAGTGTATGGTTCTAAGATAATTGGAATTGTGATACTAAAGTCAATTTTGAGATAACAATGAGCTTTAGAAGGAAAAAGGAATGAGAAAAATAGGAAAAGAAAGTTAGAACAACCTGGAAAAATTCATAATGGACATTTTAACTAAGAAGATCAGCAGCAACACTCATAAAGTTATGTTGATGTCTTGAAGAAGCATTCCTGTACTCACTATTAGATTCAAAAACCTCTGCCAATGGGACACCTACTCGACTTTCACATGTCATGGGTCTGTAGTTGATACGGTGACGCTTCTCCTCCTGACAAATTGTGTTGCCTAGTCTAAGACCCATATGAGTAGTACCATCATCATCGTCATCCTGGTCTCTAGAAACAAATTATTATAAAGGGGAAAGTGACAAGGGGAACTTCGATTTGTTGTTGGGGAAGTGATGATTGATGCTATGTGATTCGTTTTCCAGTTTTCACTAGTTTCAATCCCACTTCTTCACCCCTGTGAGCATCACCCGATGCAATGAGTGCTAAGTGAACTATTCAAAAATCATGAGAAATTAGTCAGTTACGACTACCTCTCATGGAAATGGTCATACGTGAATGACTTACTTAACGCAGTTGAATCCCAAAAATGATATCTAATATAATGCACTGCGTAATCCCCTATACTTAAATTCAAAAAGCGTCAAGGGATCTCTACTTGAATGGTTCATGAGGCACAATACTTGCTAAGGTTTTGCAAATGGGGTAGCAAGCTAAGTGGGCTTGATTGTGGGGAAAAACTCCACAGTTAAGCGCGCTTGAGCCAGAGGAGATCTGGGATGGGTGACCTCCTGGGAAGTCCTGGTTACCGGGTGCAAGCCCCGGAAGTGATGATTGATGCTATGTGATTCATTCTCCACATTTCACTTGTTTCAATCCCACTTCTTCACCCCTGTGAGCATCACCCGATGCAATGAGTGCTAAGTGAACTATTCAAAAATCATGAGAAATTAGTCAATTACGACTACCTCTCATGGAAATGGTCATACGTGAATGACTTACCTAACGCAGTTGAATCCCAAAAGTGATATCTAATATAATGCACTGCGTAATCCCATACTTAAATTCAAAAAGAGTCAAGGGATCTCTACTTGAATGGTTCATGAGGCACAATACTTGCTAAGGTTTTGCAAATGGGGTAGCAAGCTAAGTGGCTTGATTGTGGGGAAAAAACTCCACAGTTAAGCGCACTTGAGCGAGTTCTGGGATGGGTGACCTCCTGGGAAGTCCTGGTTACCGGGTTCAAGCCCCGGAAGTGATGATTGATGCTATGTGATTCGTTCTCCACATTTCACTAGTTTCAATCCCACTTCTTCACCCCTGTGAGCTTCACCCGATGCAATGAGTGCTAAGTGAACTATTCAAAAATCATGAGAAATTAGTCAGTTACGACTACCTCTCATGGAAATGGTCATACGTGAATGACTTACTTAACGCAGTTGAATCCCAAAATGATATCTAATATAATGCACTGCGTAAATCCCCCATACTTAAATTCAAAAAGAGTCAAGGGATCTCTACTTGAATGGTTCATGAGGCACAATACTTGCTAAGGTTTTGCAAATGGGGTAGCAAGCTAAGTGTGCTTGATTGTGGGGAAAACTCCACAGTTAAGCGCGCTTGAGCCAGAGGAGATCTGGGATGGGTGACCTCCTGGGGAAGTCTTGGTTACCGGGTGCAAGCCCCGGAAGTGATGATTGATGCTATGTGATTCGTTCTCCACATTTCACTAGTTTCAATCCCACTTCTTCACCCCTGTGAGCATCACCCGATGCAATTAGTGCTAAGTGAACTATTCAAAAATCATGAGAAATTAGTCAGTTACGACTACCTCTCATGGAAATGGTCATATGTGAATGACTTACCTAACGCAGTTGAATCCCAAAATGATAATTAATGCACTGCGTAAACCCCCATACTTAAATTCAAAAAGAGTCAAGGGATCTCTACTTGAATGGTTCATGAGGCACAATACTTGCTAAGGTTTTGCAAATGGGGTAGCAAGCTAAAAGTGGGCTTGATTGTGGGAAAAACTCCACAGTTAAGCGCGCTTGAGCCAGAGGAGTTCTGGGATGGGTGACCTCCTGGGAAGTCCTGGTTACCGGGTGCAAGCCCCGGAAGTGATGATTGATGCTATGTGATTCGTTCTCCACATTTCACTAGTTTCAATCCCACTTCTTCACCCCTGTGAGCATCACCCGATGCAATGAGTGCTAAGTGAACTATTCAAAAATCATGAGAAATTAGTCAGTTACGACTACCTCTCATGGAAATGGTCATACGTGAATGACTTACTTAACGCAGTTGAATCCAAAAATGATATCTAATATGAGACCACTTGCTTATCCTTTACGAAGTCAAAGATACCTTTACCTCCAATAATAGGTGCATGGAGCGCAACAAAACCAAATGCTCTTTTACATAAATTTTGTTATTGAAATGAGGATGTAACTAAAAAATTATTGAATGAAACATATGGTTCGCCAAAGAGGCTATAATGTGTAGCCAACGGGTTACCCATTCTCAAGTTTAAAATGTAGTATAAATGTGACCCTTAATTGGTATTATAATGTACGGCTAGTGTGTATGGTATGTAGTTTAGATATAGTAACTACATATCATGTGTAGGAATTCATGATTTTCTATTAAAGGAAAGAGTAAATAACGTTAAAAAACATTTCTATGTGAGTTATCTACCATTGAAAAAAATGAAATGGCTCAAATGTAAACCTTTTTTTTATTTTTATATCAGCAAGAAAGTAATCATGCTCATGAGAAGGAAATTAATGATGTTTAATCTTATAATTGATCTATGATATTTTCATACAATCCAAGAAAATCATTTTGGAAACAATATAGTTTTTACATCAATTTTCAAATTGCTTAGATATTTGACAAACTATTTTTGAAAAGAATGAGTAGAATCTTGTGCATTATATATCATTTGTATTGTGCACTTTCTACATGGGGATGTTAATCATGTAACCAAATGTAGTGGTAAGATGGTCCTCTAGGGCAAACCAATTGTAGTATCACATAATGAGGCTATTTCTTATGTTCCAAGGTAGAGTTTACAAGTTTTTAATCTTTCATGGTATCCAAAGATACCTAAGTTATAACCTAAGTATTGTAATCATCTCAGAAGATGTTAAAAGAGAAATAAATACACCCACACATAGGAATTCAACTTATTTTATCAAACAAATTTCCTTTTGTCATGATTGAGAAAGTTTGCATTACCCCTATGTCATGGTCATCAAAAATTGTATTTAGATTTATAATGATCAAATTAGAAGCTTTTAGATAAAGAATTTGTAAGTGGGAAATATCTACTTTGCCAAAGTTACCCAAGATGTTCATGTGGCCTCAACTTCAATCAAAATCATAAGCATAAGTGGCCCAAAATGGGAAAACATGTCACTAGGGAGATTCGAGCGCTAGACAAGGGTGGTATATAATGAAACCTTGCTTTCAATGACCAAGCAAGCCCCCTCTAACACCATTTTGATTGTTTTAATTACTAAAAAATCACGCATTCTTACAATTTTCTATTTTTCTTTCTTCAAAACATTAAAATATATCAAGGCCTTGGTCTTTTGTGGGAAATATAGGTACATGTCTTTTCCATAATTGAATATTTAGAATATTTTAAAATTAAAATTCCAAAATAGATTGGTTCCTTGGACACTTAAAAATATTAAGCTTGGATATTTATTTATGGGGACTTTAGTTGAACCAAATCCCATGATGTGAGATAAGGGTTGATTTATTCATTTTTTAAGGTCACCAAATTAATTTCTAGGAAGGTCCAAAAAGAGGAAAAATCACTAGGTTGATATGTAAGCCTTAGTCACACCTCTTAGAATTACAATACAAATGGGTATTCTTCTCTACAAGACTTTGGTTATTCAAAATAGGTCATTGGTTGGGCGTCATAAAATTAAAGGCTTCAAAAAATTACTTTTCGAACAGGTTATTATAACATCTATGAAAATATTAAAGAATGCACTTACTTAGAAAGAGTATTAATGAGCATGGAAATATCAAACAGACACGTTGTAGGCATTTTCACTATCCAAAGGATAGTCAGAAGAAATATAAGATCATTCACGATGGTTATGTTATGCTAAAAAACCTCTCTTATTCTAACGTTGAAGCACCCACCATATAATAGTAAATACAACATTAGAAGTAAAAGACATATATTGAACCCGATAATTAAACAAAATAAACTCACTAACTCAACAAGAGTATTAACCTCCATGGAAATTTTAACAAACAAGTTGTGGTATTTTTATAAAGTGAATGATAGTTGGAAAACATCTAAGGGAATCAATAGGACTCACCAACTAGTCCAACTCTTCAAGATCATGGATATTAGTTAGAAATGGTCCATAACTTCTTGGACTATTCTTCTATAGAGGTAGGGTGAAATTGTGTGCAAGAAGTTAAAAAGCATGCTTGACATGAAGGTGAATTATTCCAAGTAAGGTCCTTCATTTTTTAAAATGATTCAACATTATCATCTAAAGGTCCTCCAAAATTATGTAACAGCCCAAAATCAACATCTAATTAACTTATTAACATTAAATTTAAACAATGAAGAGTGCTTACCTGAGCTTACCTGTACATGAAGTAGGCTTACCGCAACGTGGTTTTGGGGACGACTCTCCTCCCAACCTTAGGCTCAATTGTGCAGGATTCTGCTACAACTGGCCACCCCCGAGCCCTCAATCAACGACTACTTCCAGTATTCCTAAGTCTCAATACTCTTCCAAGAGAGTGAAGACAGAACCTCAGAATGATGGAACAAGACCCCTTCCATCCTCCTTATCATTCCTTAAATAGAAAAAAACATTGGATGGG
>APFE031026008.1:1106-13003 GCA_000404065.3 Pinus taeda
GATTTTTGAAGGCCGTACTACCTGGCACAAAAATCGAGGTCAAAGGGTTGACCGTTTTGCTGCTGCGTTGACTTTTAGCTTGCTGCCCCTGCGTTGACTTTTCAGGACAGCGTTGACTTTTGCAGAATTGACTTGGGTTGACTCATCTACTGGTTGGAGGGTTGTTGTGTCACATCTGGGCTGGCTGACCAAAGGAGACTTTGCTGGTTGAAGCATCCTGTTGACCGCCAAAACAAACTCACACATTTTTCCTGTTTCTGATTTGTCTTCTGTAAGATCTGCTTATATGTTCTATCTGCATTTTGCTTAACTACTTGTATAATTGCTGTGAGAAAAGTGAAATTGCTCTTAGCATAGAACATCTACAAAACTTTACACCAAGACAGAGAAAAAAATGCCTCAGCCTCCTCGACAACATGGGCACAGAGTGCCTGGGCACTTATTTCACCCCATCAGCGACACATTTATGAAAGAACCTGTCATCGTTCCCTCAGCGCAAGAAATATGTGATCTTGAGGCCCTCCGCACTCGCAAAATGAACACCCACACCTTTCCCCTTGAAGACCCGGACGAGTTGTTCTCCATCACAGATGGCAGATGTTTGCATGGCTTCACAAATACGAATGTAAGCCTACGTTGGTCATTGCCACCACTCTGCCCTTCACATCTGTCATCCGCCCATAACACCGCATTGTGCCTCAATCTCGTTGACTATTCCCTGTCTGCTCTGCCTGCTCCTCGTTTCATCTAACCACCATCCAACGATCTTTTTCCGACTGCCTATCAGTCCCGACAGTTGACGCTCTGTGCTCATGTCCACCATCCATTGTTTTTATTAATTCCATCATCCATCGTATTTTTGTTGACCCCGAATCGTCACAACACTCGCACTTTTTCTCCCGTGCCTTTTTATTATGCAAATGGTTACATTGTTATATGTAGTTATAACTATATAATTGTCTTATATAATTATAAACTTTATAACTATCAAATTATATAGTTTTACGAATAATTATATAGTTATAATTATAAGGTTTATAATATTAAACATATATTTTTATGAATATTAATTAAACATAATAATAATAATCGAGAGGAATTGGATAAAGCCCAATAATACACTTATACATGCCAAAATGATGTGGACAAGTTTATACATGACCAAATGACAGGACAAAGTCAACCAATATATACTATAATAAAGTATAATAATAATATATATAATTTGTGAGCAGTTTGAGCTTTGAGGACAAAGTTTTTTGAAGAGGGGCAATGTTATGAATATATTTTATATAAAATTAAATATAAACAAATGTAAATAATCACAACGATTAATTAAATACTCATTAGTTAAATGAGAAGGCATGTGTTAAAGACATGGCCATTCATGAAAGGGCACCTCTGCCTAGGTATATAAGTGAGCCCTCATTATAACATTCATCACTCTTGTACATTTTCATCTTATTAATAATATTTACAATACATTGTGTATTTTACATTTAAAGCACAAACAATTCTAGGTTTTGTCGCTTCAAGTGAGTTGTTAAACGAACTCCATGGCACAGAATACTTCTCAAAATTAGATTTGAGGTCAAGTTATTATCAAATACGAGTAAGGTTGGATGATATCGAGAAGAATGCATTCAGAACTCGTGAAGGGCATTATGAATTCAGGTTGATGCCATTCGATTAGCAAATGCCCTAGCTACATTCCAAGCAACTCTGGATGAGATTTCTCATCCATACTTACGAAAATTTGTAATAGTTTTCTTTGATGATATCCGTATCTATAGCAAAACCTTGAAGGAACACCTCAAGCACCTAGAGGAAGTACTTTGAGGTTTGGCTGAGGAGATTTTACAAGGAAATTGTTGTGGAGTTTTTCGGGAATTTGGGAGGTCGTTTAAGGGTATTCATTTCTGGGGCGTGATTTCCTAGCTGAAGTAGGGAGTGCACGTTTTTAGGGGCTTCCAGGTTAGCCAAAACTAGCCCGATTCCTTGCTACGTTTTACTGAGTTGGTGGAGTAGAGGCAGTGGCTAATTTCTCGGAATTTTTTGTAGTTTGGAGGGGTAAATCAACAGATCCTTCTTAGCAAGAACAACAGAATTTATGGGTGGGTGCATATTTCGGAGCAAAGCCATTTCTGGAACTTGGGCACTAGCATTTCAAACCTAGGATCTTGTTTTGCTTGTTGTAGCAAGCCTAGGTGCACCTATTCCATACATATTTGTACCCCTCTTGGTTTAGTTAATAAAATGGCTCAGCATGTCACAGCTTTTAAGTAAATGGTTGTTGTTTATGCTTGTATTACATGTTGTAGTTTTTCTTGAGTATCATTATTATTTCCTAGTAGGAATATTATAGTGGTATCAGAGCACCGCTCTTGGCTCAGCCATGGGAGAAATCTTCTATGACCCCAGAAGACAAGCAAAACATTACCTACAAGAGGCATAGGTACAAAAGCAGGGAAAGGGAGTTGGAGATCGCACCTGATTCTAAGGCCCCAGAGCAGGAAATAGAAAAGGCAAGCATGTCGGAACTAATGAGCAAAGAACAACCAGCTTTCAATAGGCACTTGAAGCCTTTGAATGAGTTGAACAAGGGGCAAAAAGAAATGTTGGCGAAAATAAAGCAGCAAACTAGGAGAAAAGCATCCACTGGGAGTTCATAATAGGGGATAGTTTGGGTGCATCCCATCAGTTCGACCATAATTCGCCCTTGACCCATCCTCATGCTTTCAATGGGTTGCCTCGATCCACCATACCTACGTTTTTGCCTCCAAGAGTTGGATGATGAGACTAGGAGAGACCTTCGTAGGAGGAGGTTGTGCTTCATTTGTCAGGAGCCATGGGCACCAGGGCATAGGTACACCAAGGGCAAGGCCCATTAGATAGAGGTGTTCTCGGACAGCAAGTTGGAGGATGATATTGAGCAGGAGACTTATGCAGAAGGATGATATTGAGGAGGATGATATTGAGGAGGTAGATGAGGAGCACCACCCCCGCTGGATGGAGATATTTTTAGACCCACTGGAGGGGTCATTGCTTCACTAAGGGGAGTCCCCAAGTATTTAACACTGAGGATTAGAGGCACAGTACAAGGGCACTATGTAGTGGCTTTAGTGGACAATGGGGCTACCCACAATTTCATTGATGCACAGATGGTGGAGAGGAGAGGAATACAGACAAAGGGCTTTAAGGGTTTTTCAGTCCTGGTGCCAGGAGATAGGACTATACATTGTACTAGGTACATCCCAATTCTAATCGTAACCATGGGAAATTATTCAATGACAGATCACTTCTTTGTGATCAATGTTCCAGACACCAACGTGGTTATGGGTGTCCAGTGGCTCTACTCCTTGGGATGGGTCGCTACTGACTAGAGGAAGCTAGGGATTGAATTCACAAGACTAGATGGGAAGTTGGTAGTGTTTAGGGGGATGCATTCATACCCACTGCAGACCATATCAGAACACCATATGGAGGTTGATTTGCGACATGGAGATATAGAGTGGGTGGTGGGGCTCAAGATCACAGAGATCAGGACTCATTCACAACCTGTACATCCAGATATTTAGTGGATATTGGATAGGTACCCAACAATTTTGGGGGGTATTCCTTCAGGCAGACCACCAGACAGGGGGTTTGTGCATACTATTGAGTTGGAGGAGAGAATGCATGCAGTTATCACTACCCCTTACAAGCATCCCAAGGCCTATCGAGATGAGATTGAGCGAGCTCTCCAGGAGCTCATGAGATTCGGGCACATCAAACCCAGTTCTAGTCCCTTTTCTTCTTCGGTGGTGTTGGTGAAGAAGGGCGGGACCCTTCGTATGTGTATTGACTACAAAGCTCTAAACAAGAGGACCCTGAAGAACTGGTACCCGATCCCATGCATAGATGAGCTGATGGATGAGCTTAGGGGGGCCAAATTCTTCAAGGAGATAAACCTGCGCCCTAGGTACCATCAGATTTGGGTGAGAGAGCAGGATATCCTGAAGACTGCCTTTAGGGTTCACTATTGACACTTCGAATTTTTGGTGATGCCCTTTGGGCTAACCAACGCACCAGCTACCTTCCAGTCTTGCATGAACCACATGTTCCGCAAGTAGTTGCGCAAATATGCCTTGGTAATATTTGACAACATTCTGATCTATAGCAGGACCTGGGAGGAGCATTTACAACATTTGGAGGAGGTTTTGCGCATCCTAAAGGAGTAGCAGGTGTATGCTAAGATGTCCAAATGTGAGTTTGGGCTAATAAAGATGTTATACCTTGGCCACATCATCGGGAGGATGGGCTACAAGTACATTAGGAGAAGATTCAGGCCATTCTAAACTGGCCCACACCCAGGAATGTGAGGGAGTTGAGGGGATTCCTGGGCATTTGCACTTGTTATAGGAAGTTCATGAGGGTATTCACACATTTGGCAGCACCCTTGACAAATTTAACGAAGAAGAGGGTGTTTGTGTGGACAGGAGAGGGAGGGACTTGGGGCAGTTCTAACGTAGAATGGGCATCCTATTGCATTTGAGAGTCGGAAGTTGGAGAAGCATGAGAGACTATACTCCATATATGACAGAGATGTTGGCCATCATGCATGAGTTGGCCAAGTTTCAACAGTATCTTATGGGCAACATGTTCAAGGTTAAGATTGACCACAACAGTGTTTAGTTCTTTCTGGAGCAAACAGGACTAAATGAGAGATAGCAGAAGTGGGTCAGCAAATTACAGGCATATGATTTTGACATTCAGTCTAAATTACCGGAAACACTGGGCTAACCTCCCCGAAATGTTGTTCGGTGTTTCGAATCTGGAAACTAGTACGAAATGCCTAAAACACGGCATAAAAACATATTTGTAGCATTTCAAAATTTCAGAAACTGCAAGTTGGAATCCAAAAACGGTTTTAGGGCGTTTTTTGTAAAAAGCATCTATTTCCACTAATTTTTAATACCAATTAATATGTAATATGTTCTCTGAGAGGCCATACACATATTAATACATTTTTAGGGCAAGTTGGATGTCGTGTGTGCACTGTGGGTAATATAAAGCGTACACCACCTGGTGGACTATGCCCATCTTCAAGAGATTGTGCCCCTGATGTTGGGCATTTGCATAACAATTTGGACACCTGTTGAGTGGTGAACTATGATAAAGATTGTCAAGTGTGACCCACAACACATGAATCTCTCCTTCCACCCATTTGTTGGCAACATGTTGTGAAATCCTTTCGTTCATATTTCTTTTAAGTTTTGGCATGTGGAGGATTATTTTCCTCATATGCTTTACATGCTTGCCATTGCTTATATGCTTTAGAAAATTGTCCTCTCGTTTATGTTCAATTAATGAATGGTACATAAGCTAAATTGGAGCATCACTGTATGCAAATGAGAGTGCGAGGGTTGGGCATTTAAGAAGACATACCATTCATGTGAATGCATTGAGAACCATATGACATTTATTGTTAAGTAAATTGTAGAGTAAAGGTTGAGTTGAAGGAAAGAGCTCTCTACAACCTTGTTGGCTAATTGCATAGAATACATAATTATTCACTCATTGGAGTCACCAAAATGGAAGTGTTGAGAATGCATTAGACACGAAACATTTTTGTTGAGCGATACATCAATGTCCTTTAGTAATGTTGAAGCTATCGATTCATCAATTTTTGCAACTTCTAAGGTGTTTGATCATACTAGAAAGAAATTGGATCCATGAATCCAGGTCTTTAAAAGAGTTGTTTCATCTATGTGTGTGTGTGTGTGTGTGTATGATTTCCTGTCGTCTTGTATCCAGATTTTTGAAAATTTGTCGTATCCGTTTTAAACCTCATACCTGTATCCATTACCATATCCATTTCAGTGCAACTTAGCATTGAGTATGTCAAGAGTTGACATAACGTGGTGGTAGATGCATTGTCTATGAGGCCTGCGACTCTCTCCCTTATAAGCATTGATCAAGATTGGAGGGCCCTATTGTTGGTTGAGTACTCCAAGGATTAGTGTGCATATGAGATCCTGGATGGCTTAGCAAGTGGTGATAGGTACAGAGTGATGAATGAGATGATCTATTACAAAAACTGGAATTACTTGGTTCCTGGCTTCCAATTGTGGGAGAGGATCATGCAGGCAACACATGACCACCCTCTAGCAGGCCATCAGGGGTTCACCAAGACTTACAAGACCATCAGAGAGCACTTCACTTGGAAGGGCCTTAAGGAGGATGTACTGAGGCACGTGAGGGAGTATGGTACTTGCTAGAGAAATATGGGAGATCTGACACACCCAACTAGATCACTTCAGCCCCTTCCCAATACTGAGGGGAAGTGGGAGAGCATGACTATGGCTTTTATCATCAGATAGTCGACAGTGCAGGGACGGGATTGCATTTATGTAGTGTGATGATAGTCGACAGTGCAGGGACAGGATTGCATTTATGTAGTGGTTGACAGGCTAAGAAAGTACGCCCATTTCTTTGCCACACCCTTTTGGTACTCAGCCTCATAAGTGGCCAAGTTGTTTTTTAGGGAGTTGTTTTGGCTACATGGTCTCCCCAAGGCCATAGTTAGTAACAGAGACCGCAGGTTCATGGGGGGATTTTGGCAGGAGTTGTTCCGCCTTGTGGGGACCGAGCTCACACCTAGAACCAACTACCACACACATATGGATGGACAAACTGAGATTGTGAACAAGTGGCTGGAGGCATACCTACACAATTATGTGAACATGCAGCGATGCTCATGAATGAGATGGCTTCATCTTGGAGAGTATTGCTACAACACTTTGTACCACATGTCGATAGGATGTCTCCATTTCGTGCTTTATATGGTTATGATGCTCTAACTTTTGTTGATAACGTGTTTGGATACAAACGGGCCCCAGGGGCCAAGGATTGGATACATGAGAGCTAAGACATTCTTAAAGCTCTCAAGGATAATCTTCAGGCAGCCCAGAACTAGTAGAAGAGATGTGCAAAAAGGCATAGGATTGAGACACTTTGAAGTTGGGGACTTGGTTTTCTTGAGGCTCCAACCATATAGGCAATCCACCTTGAAGCATAAGGGAGCTGAGAAGCTCAAGCCACACTTCTATGGATCTTACAAGATGACTAGACAAGTTGGAGAGGAGGCATATCAGTTGGAACACGCACATGGGAGCAAAGTCCACAACATATTTCATGTTTCATGCCTAAAAAAGGAATTGGGGTAGCAGGTGATAGCTACCACGGAGCTACCACCTCTAGATGATGAGGGGCATTAGGTGTTGGTGTTGGAATCCATTTTGGAGGTAAGGGAAAGGAACCTCGGGAGCAGGACCATTAGAAAATTCTTAGTGAAGTGGAATGACCTACCTAAGGAGGATGCCACGTGGGAAGGAGAACAGGTTCTTCAGCGACTATCACTACAATTGCTTGAGGGCAAGCAACATCTAGGCGGCGAGGATTGTGATTTTCCCACTTAGCAATCTTGCAAAGTAAATATATTTTTGTGCAATTTTTGTATTTTGACTTGATGGACTTAGGAAAAGTGGGTTAGGAGGACCTTTGCAATTTTGATTAAAGAAGGCTCAAACATGGGAAAAAGGACGCAAATCGAATTCCAAGAAAAAAGTGGGGGCCACTCCAAGAGGGAATACGCACCCCTTGGAGAAATTCGCACTTGTGGGTCCCACATGGAGAGAGAAGGAACACAAGGATAAATAGGAGGAGCATGTTCTCATTTATAGCATGTAAGGGTGCACATAACCAAAATAACATTGAGTACAATCCATCTTTGAACCGAAAATACATCAACAAATAGACTCTAGATGGCCTCTATCATCCAAAAAAAGCATGCTACAACAAATAGCTACATATCATCAAAATCATTGCCTATCTCGGGATTTGTCATTAATATCACCCTCTAGGCAATTAACGTAAGATCGAAAAATGTAGCATGTCAAGTCAAGATTTTGTTTGAATGATGGGTACATTTTTGTTAGGGTCATGACAGAGGAGTTTGACAACCAAAGTCACTAACATCAAGGTACATAGAGGTCTTGGTCCTCTTGATTAAATACAAGTCACATACCCTAGTACATGACAAAATCCAATGAAAACATTGCAATCCCCCCAATCCTGAAACCCTGAAAAACTAATAAGTCTATTGAGTTTTCAGTGAGATCTAAAATTCTATTTTCTCCATATGAAATCCAACAAGGTCGAAACCACTCTCAAACATCCTGAGTCATTTACTGGTAATGTTAAGAATTTAAGTAGAAGGATGAAAAAGAAAGATAAAGGAGAATGTCACTTTTACTTTAAAAATTTTATATCACCATGAATTGCATATCAATACTATGGCCATAGGCTTGAATATTAGGCTGCCCTACTCAAAAACTTTTGTTTCTTTGGAAAAAATTGTGTTTGGGACATCTTTGAGACAAAACTTTGTGAAAAAACTCGGGAGCGAAGCGAATTTCAGAAGCGCACTCCCAAGTTGCTCCTGATTCGCTCTATTGTGTTTGGGACATCTTTGAGACAAAACTTTGTGAAAAAACTCGGGAGCGAAGCGAATTTCAGAAGCGCACTCCCGAGTTGCTCCTGATTCGCTCCTGCTCAGAGCGCACTCAAAGAGCAATTCGAAGGGGCCAAGGAGATGGCACTCCCCCACAACCATGGTTGAGCATAACAATTGTAAGTGTATTGTTTGTTGATCTGGAATCTTAAAAATAATGTATTTCATTAAAATTTAATTATTTTCTATATTTTTTTCAAAACAAAGTCATTGAAATCAAACCAGTCTGAGTCGAACCCTGAGTTGATAAGTGGCCGAGTCAAAGTCCAAGACCAATTTTTAAGCTCTGCTTTAAACATTTTTTGCACCCCAATATGGATCTTTATACTTTTGATAGAGCGACTCACGCTAAGGGTGCACCCTCACTCTACTAGATTTGGACATTATTTTTCCCTCTGCTACGCTCTCTTATGTGCAATCGAAGAAATGAGTGGTAACACGCATCATTTATCAATCTAATTTATTCCCCTCTATGCAGTGGAAGAAAAATGGTTCATAAGCTATTCCTACTCTAGCCTTGCAATCTTTGCATAATAACTATTCTTAATGTTTCAGTTGGCATTCAAACTTCATTGACTTCCTTTCTTCAGGTTGGTGAGACTTCCATCCAAAAAGTTTCATCAAAATTTATTCATATCTTTCTTCTACATATAATGACCCACATCATCATCTTAGTGACCCAATTAGCATCAATCCCTATTGATTTCCAAATTCTCGGCATATCCTTGCACATAGATACATGTCTAATGCATAATCACTATAGTAACCAAGCATGGCAAGTATTGTAATCATACCAAACCTGAAAGCAATGAAGAAGATAGAAACACAGTCAATACTAATAATCATCATCATGTACACCTAATCATAGGAAAATTGTATCACTTCAATCTAAATCCTTGGTAAGGCATAATGGTGTGCTCTTATCCATCTTACATCTTCCAACAGTAATCAACACTGGAAAAAACACATCCAATATGAAATTATTGGAAAACAAATTAAGTAATGTTTCTTCAAGAGACCCATAAGTTCCTTTTGAAAATCCAATCACATAAACAACGGACTGCACCATCAACAATATTTTCCAACTATGCTATCTTCAAGAGGTCAAGACAGAGGAGAAATTTATCTTCCAATGCCCCATATACTATGAGACCCATGGATGGTTCCATTCTTTATTAAAGGGACTCAGACCCTCCCTAATTTCCTCAGGTTACCCTGATCAAAGATGTCTGACCTTATACATGCAAGAGGCCCTCAAGGTTCATCCTCATACTCTTCAAAATTCAGCCTACTCTTAGACCAGATTTTACCCGAAAGATTACTTCCTTCTTTACAGTGTTCCCATTAGCTAGGGGTACAAAAAGGCCAAACTAATATAGCTTTGATTCAAACTCTAGACTAGTGCAAATCCAAGGGACTATCCCCCCTCCCCATAGATCTCAGCAGCATTGCCAAACTAGATCCCCCTATCAATAGGAAAATAAAATCTAGGCCTCAATGTTGGGTGACCCCCTCCGTACAACAATATCCACATTATTGGTTTCCCTTATGATGTGGTTATGATGGACTTCCAAGGTTGGTGACAACCAGATCACAGCAGCAAGATTACGTCACCAATGGACCTAGAGGGTTTTGGAGGAGTTTTATGGGGTCTGACGAGGTTCGCTTGCCATATTTTATCATCACAGTCAATTCTACATAGTTTGTTCTAGGTTGCATTACATTCCAACAATTCCTGTAAAACGAGGTTATTTTCTAGCATATTTTAATTAAATATGCTAGCGGTGTTATTTGGAGGGGATTATTTGGAGAAACACCATAGTATAATAGCTCATTGGAATCAAGATGAAGAGATCTACAGGGTGGGATGATGAAAAATGACTTTTAGTAGTCAGAGAAATCGTAGAGGCAGATTAATCATTCTTTGGAATTAAAGTGACTTATATAAAATAAAATACGTCACTTCGATAAAATAAAAAGGAGGAGGTAATAGAATGAAAATAAAATAATAAAACAAAAGTGTTTCTAGAAGGTTGGAGAGTGTTGCAAAATCAAATTATTTGTAGATTAGAGTTGATTTTCCTTGCTTGACAATTACTTGTAATATTAATTGGCCTTTTATTACTTCTATTTCTTCTTCATCAAGCAATTACCAAAATAATGAAGATCACAAAGATACAAAGTACACAAGATATAGGCTACAAGCCAAGGCAAAACCCCTTCAAGGGTAAAACCCAAAAAGAATATTTCTCTTCTTATAGAATCAAATCAAAGTGAAACTTCCAAGACCCAAACGTTAATTTTTCTTAGGGCTATATTGTTCTTTGATAATTTCATTTCATCATTTACATATAGAATTCACCCCATAGCATCATAACATTATTCAGATTTACAACATTATTCAGCAGCATATGCAATTATATAGAAAGAACAACATCATCATCAATGCAATGGAACATAAAGGAATAATCGAATAAAAGCAATCACACATAGAGACACCAAGGATTTCTCGGAGACCACAGCAAAAGCCACTACAGGAAAACCCTTTCAAGTTCTTCTTCTTATTAGATTGTCGTTGAATGATTCAGCAAGAGAGTACAATGATCCATATATCTTCAACATAGTTTTAAAACTCCGACTCCGACTCCGACTCGGCCGAGCAATGACTCCGACTCCGACTCGGAAACGGTAATGACTCGGCCGGCTCGTTTTCAATGACTCGGTCGTTGTAAAAAATACATTAAATATTTAGTTTTTTTATAAAAAAACATAATTTTGAAGATTTTAAACATAATTTTAAAGATTTTCATTCATGTTTCCAAACACACAGCATTATAATATAGATGGAAGGCAACATATGATCAAAGTAGGCTCATGAACCAATCCATTATATCAAAATGGTACCCAATGGCAATACATAGTCAACTGTTATACATGATCAAAGACTCAAAACAAAAAACACATAACCAAGAAGGCTAGAAATGGCCTCTACAACAAAAGTAAACTGTGACGGTGGCCAGACTCCAGTACTAGTACTACTGGCTAGTAGCTACTACCAGAGGAGCCAAGATCATGTCGATCAATCTCTGGATCATCATCAGGGTTGGAATTTGGATTCTTTATTACCTGTCAAATAATTTTTTTTGACGTTTTGGGTTTTTATGTTGGCCGTCAAGGAACGTTATGTCTAAAATTTTGCTCTTCAATCAAAATGATTTGATAACAAATCGACCCTTCATCAATAAAGGTTTAATTAAAAAAATAGTTTTCAATCACACCACTGTGTTAATTTTTTCTCACATATTTATAATAAGAAAAAAACAACGTGACCATGACTAAATGA
>APFE031026012.1:0-12310 GCA_000404065.3 Pinus taeda
AAAACCATATATTAAAATGCACACATAACATATATTAAACATGTAATGTGCATTTGATTTATAAAACAATGGAATGGGGCATATGTTATAAACCATGTCAATGACATATGTTATGAAGCTATGGTGGTGGATTAATATTAAAGTGTGAAATCATATGGTAAGCGATGCTCACAAACAACAAATGTAGCAGTTAAAGAAATTTATGGTTTAACACCATTGGATGCCACGGGATGCGCCGTTCCACTGTGTTCACACTTGCCACGCTGTTCCACCACTCCACCATGTTCACATACTATATTTGATGTGGATGTAACGTTCTTTCCACAGGCTCTAATGTGATTCCATCACCACCAAGAATTTTCTACTACATTTAATACGTAGTTCAACGATAATGCCACGGTCCGCAGCTCTATCGACCGCCCATAACATGCGATTTGTTATGTAATGTTTTGTGCACATGTCAATAGGTTATGTTGCTATGCTATGTTTAAGACGTAGTTCCACCATAACCGCAATAGTTCCACCACTCCACCATTCACATACGATTGGTTTTGGTTTTAACTATATACTAAGTTTGGGGAAACCATATAAATGTGTCGGAGTTAAAACATAGTATATGGTTGATATGTGCATAGTTTCCATTGCACTGAATGTAATATATGGTGTGGTTCTAAACAATATTGTATTTGGTTATAACAATGAGAAATGTGATTTAATACATTGCTATGTTTTCCATTAAGGTTAGTCATAAACACTATATATACATGTAATGTAATGCCATGAAGCGTAGAGAGGAGTTGAGAAATGTTGTGCAACAGAGAAGAGTTTTAGTGTAGCTTTGGGGATTTTGAGGCAAAACTTTGTTGGTTTATTCTAGGAGATGTAAGAGATCTTTTTCTGAGCCGTATGTTGCGTCGGATTTCTAAGGTTGAGCAGAACACAACTAGACCAGCCAGGGATCTTGTTGATGTAGCTTTGATGTATTTTTTGGCTTTGAATTTCTAATATAAAGGCCTACCCATTCAAGACCAGGGCCCGAAGATGTAGGCTTGAAGATATCCAAACTCCGTTAATAATCTCTTGCATCACTTTTCTTCTCATGGTTTGATATTCTAATATGCTACAAAATTTCTTAACAATTCTTCATGCTTATGTATTTAATGGTGTTTTAAAATCATGAATTAACACTTTCTAACAATGAATAAATCACAATTTCAATTAAATATCTTTTTGGTATCCTTATAACATAGTTCAGAGGTGTGTATCCGCCACATCTCTTCTCAGAGATAAGCTACCATCGCCCGAGCTATCTTATTTCCATTCTGTTTGTAAGCATCGTTCAATATTTTTCTATTAATGAAATGAAGTGTTTTTATGCTACATCTCTATGTTTATGATTATATATGTAAGTTTTTGCATTCTGGTTTAAGTTCTGATCACCACTTCAACCCATTCAACAATGATTCCACCTCACGGTCGAACATCAGAAACCATTGCCATATTGGTCTCTACCCAAGCCTCCTAGGGCTCTAGAGCATTTGTTCATGCCAAGGCTCCAGGACTAGTAACTCAACCCACAGCTAATACATGGTTTCCAAAGCGCTTTTTCCAACCAGGGCTTCTAGGAATAGTAACTCAACCCACCAAGGGATTCCAGAGTGTTTTTCCAACCAAGGCTTCCAGGACTAGTAACTCAACCCAAGCTATTACTGGGCTTCTAGAGTGTTTATCTAACCATTGCTTCTAGGAATTAGTAACTCAACGCAAGCTAAAGGAAACATGAGGACCAACTAGAAAAGTAAAGAAATAAACCCACAACACTATGGCTTTCCAAGAAATGGCAAGGTTAGGAAACTCCACTGTCAATATAGGCAAACATCCATGCCAATGATAAATCATGACCAATAAACCACATGCATATGCCATGCATGCCAAAACTAGTGAGGAAAACATACATGCAACTTAGTACTTGCAAGCAAAACCCGATGTAGTTGCTAATTTCAATTTCGTCTTGTACTTTCCTTCTCTTCCTTTGCCTTCTTTCTCCAAAACTCTAAGTATGCCACACTCCTCCAAGAGTGCTCCAAAAATACTGTATGTGTCCAAGAGTATGAGAGAAAGAGAATACAGAGAGAGATCCAAAATTGAACTAACAAAAGTCTGAGAACTGATCCTAGGAAGCCTTTTTATTAATGAGGCCTCTATTTTCTTCATTTTCCATTATTTTCATAAACAAATGTGCCAAAATACCATTTTTCCTTTCCAAAGAATTTGTCATTTCCTTTTCGAATTTCCTTAGCCATTAACAAATCACCAGTTATCCCCATCACTATGCTTTTTCCCAACATTCAGCTTGGAATAAACATCCCAACAACTGTGGTTATTATTTTTCCTTTATTAACTTTTATTACATGGAATTTTCACCAGGGTTGTTATAGAACCCTCCCCCTTGGGGGAACACCATCCTCGATATTCAAGAACACCTACAGCCAACAAGGCTTATGTAAGAAAAACATACTACCCATGGAGCTTTATAAATTAGCTCATTGCAGTATTTACAATTATCATCCTATTGAGAAGAAAACCAACATGACAACATAATAAGTAGAACATCATAATGACATGAAAACCATACCGCTTATTGAATATTTATAACATATCTCATGGTGGTATTTACATCTGTATACATATGTACATATACCAAACATCACCAAAACATGTACCAAAACATCCGCTCAACCAATGAATAAGCAAGGGTACATAGCCCACGTCTGATCCACCATCTCCCATGTAGATTCATTGGGCCAAAATTGCTTCCATTGCACTTTAACCTACTTGATTGCTCATTTCCAGAGCATGAGCACCTTTCTCTACAATATACACTGTCGTTCCTACTGGAACTATCCTTCTGGCTCCACCTGCAATACAGACCAGTCAATCATATGATTAACATCTTTAACATACTTCTTAAGCAATGACACATGGAAAACATCATGGAATTTCATTATCGAAGGCAGTGCAAGTTGATAGGCTACTGGCCCAATCCTCTCAATATTCCTGAAAGGTCTAAAAAACCGGGCTGCCAACTTTTCACATTATCCAATCTGCAAGGATCTCTTCTTTGGTTTGATGCGCAAGTACACCTATTTCCCAACATGCAACTCCTTGAACAACCTATTTTGATCTGCGTAGTTCTTCTGTCTATCCCGTGCTAATTTCAAATTCTTCTTGATTACCTGCATTCCTCGCTCCATGTATTCCAACATGTCTGGTCTAATCAACACCCTGTTCACCAGATCACTCCAACTGATGGGAGTATTAAAACTATTCCCATACAACGCCTCAAACAGGCTCATCCTTAGTGACTCATAGTACCCATTGTTGTAAGCACACTCTGCCAGTGGAAGGTACTCTTTCCACTTCCACTTTTGATGCATCACATACATCCTCAACATGTCCTCCAATATCCTATTGACCCTCTTTGTCTGCCCATCTATCTGTGGATGATAAGATGTACTGAAGGCTAACTCTGTAGCCAAACCCGCAAATAAATCCTTCTAAAACTTGGAAGTGAACTTCACATACCTGTCTGACACAATATTATTCGAAACACCATGCAATCTGACCACGTCCTTGATGAAGATGTGTGTTACATCACTCGCTGAGAATGTAGACTTCACTGTAATGAAGTGTGTTTCCTTTATCAACCTGCCCACCACTACCATGATGGAATCACGTTGTCTCACTGTCCTCGGCAAACCTCTTATAAATTCCATGGAAATGACCTCCCATTTCCACTCTGGAATCAGAATCAGCTATAGAAGCCCACATGGATGCTTACACTCTACCTTCATCTGCTGAAAATCCAAGCACCTAGCCAAAACCTCTGCTACATATCACTTCAAATTCGGCCAATAATATAATTTCGGCACTGCTGTTAGCATCTTCTGATATCTTGGGTGACCTAAAGATGGTTTCGCATGAAACTCCCTCAATCTCGCCTTCTTGAGCTCACTACTATCTGGCACATATATCATGTCTCTAAACCTGTACTTGTACCACTAGCTGAACTCTGCTGCAACTTGTGCACAATCTCCAGATACCTGACATCCTATTGACCTGCTTGTAAGATCCTATCTTGTAAATCCATCCCATAGGAGCTCATACCTGCTATGTGATTTACATGTATCCTCCTGTTAAGAGCATTTTCGATCTTGTTGTCTTTATCTTTGATATACCTGATCTCAAAATCGAACTCACTGATCGTGGCCAGCGACTGAGCCTACCTGCAATCAAATTCGGTTGGTTAAATTGATACCACAAACCACTATGATCACTCATCAATACAAACCTCCTACCAAGAAGATATTTCATACACATGTTCAATGCATGTATGACCACTGCCAACTTAAGATATGTAGCGAGTAGTTCTTCTCATGCTATTTTAGTTTCCGTGACTCATAGCATACCACCTATCCATCCCACATAAGGACTCCATCAATTCCTCTCTTACAAGCATATGTACATATTACAAACTCTTTGTCCACATTGGCAATATTTAACACTCATGCATGTGTCAACAACTGCTTGAGTTGCTAAAAAATGGACGCACACTCCTCTGTCCATTCAAACCTCTTACCTTTCCTTTGCAATGTTGTGATAAGATAATAAATCTGCAAGAAGTTCCTGATGAACCTCCTGTAATAACTTGCTAGCCCCATGAAAGATCTCACCTCATCCACATTCCTGGGAACTACCCACTCCATGATAGATCTTACCTTTTCTGGGTCCACTGCTATGCCATCCTTAGAAACCACGTGTCCCAAGTAGTGTACCTCAGCCTTAAAGAATCTGCACTTGATGAGCTTAACATACAACTGATTCTCTCTCAATAATATCAAAATTGCTGCTAAAATCTTGACATGATTTTCTTCATTTTTTATAATATACCAATATATCATCAAAGAACACAATAAAAAACTTGTCCAAATACGGACACAACACACTATTCATCAAGAACATAAAGGTAGCTAGAGCATTAGTTAAACCAATGGAACTACAACAAACCCATAATGGCCATACCTGGTTCAGAAAGTTGTCTTGTAGATGTCCTCTTCTTTAATGCGTATCCGATGATATTCGGTTCTCAAATCAAGCTTCAAGAACACTGTCGCTCCCTTCAACTAATTAAGCAATTCATTAATCCTCGGTAACAGATACATGTTCTTGATGGTCACTTGATTTAACTACTTTTAGTCATTGCCTAATGTATCCCTTGTCCAACATTTCCTTCAACTATAGCTTCAACTCTACCAACTCAGGTGTACTCATCCTGTAAGGTGCCTTTGATGCGGAGTTGCCCTTGGCACCAAGTCAATAGAAATGTCTACTTCCCTGTGAGGTGGAAACTTTGAAATATCTACAGGAAATACATCCTAAAACTGATGTAGAACTGGGTACCTGCTCAAAACATCTGCATCCTCAACTTCCTTACATTTATCACTAGAAATGTGCACTGCAAATAACACACACCCTTCCTACGACTACGCTTGGCCTGCATAACTATCACCATTCTAACTACCGTTGCTTTCTTCTTACCTCACAAGACTCTTTATTCTCCATTGTCATCCAAGCATTCAATGGATTTGTCATAACAATACACCTTGGTTCTATGAAGGTACAACCAATCCCGGCCAAACAACATACTATATGATCACAACAGTAATACATTCAAATGTGCTGAGGTACGCATACTATTCAAATCAAATGCACAAGCTTTTACCCAATGATGAACCCACTTCTTTGTACATATAGCCAACTACATTAACCAAGAATTTGCATGCACTTCTTTATTCAAACCACACTTATCCACCAGGTCAGGATTAACATAACTATAATTAGATCCATGGTCAATCAAAATAGAAACAACTTGATAAAAATTATTACCATCCATCTCAATGATAGATGCTTAATGGTCTATGTGTCTATTATCTAGTGCTGCATAGATCTTAGGAATACTCTTCCCAACATCTCCCACTTTCTGTGCCTCCTGAGCACTATAGATCCATGGTCTACCACCCAGATGTTGTGGGAAATATCCCCTATGATGCTCTCCTCCACAAGTCCAACATTGCAAAGGCTTCCAACCTTCATCCTTATTTTGCTCCTCATATCGAAGTCCTTGTCCTCTGTCAGATGCATTGAACTCCTTAGATGGTGCTGCATTCTCTTTATTACCTGTACCCACCAGGAGACCTATTTCCATATGCCCCATTAGTTCTTGGAGATTTTTGTAGAATTTTTCTACAAATCAGCTAGCTCTGATACCATGGAGAACATTTTCTACAAATCAGCTAGCTCTAATACCATGTAGAAATTTCCCACCTGTAGATCAACCCGGTAATGCAATGTACTAAAGCAAAACACTTGATCTACTTCTATAAACATTTTATCGGAAGCTTAATCAACCATGAGAAACATCAATAAGAACACATATTACTAATATGGAGAAATCAAACATACATAACACAAGATATATCCAAGGGAAAGCACCCGCTTAAAAACCCAACCATGTATTATCAATTAAGTGGAATCCTCTTCACAATACAAAAAGAATCAACTCAATAGCTATCCTGCTCTCTTTGTACTCTGACGATCTTCAATCAGAAGATGAAAATCATGGACTACCTAGGCCTCAATATATAGGCCACAAGTCCTCCAATCTCCTATAATAGATCCTTCTCCATGCAAGGAATACTTACTAGAAATATCCAAGCATCTGATAGTACACTGCCCCACATTTGATCTCAACTGGGTCTCTGACATAACTGACATGCAACAGTTACCCATGAGTGAATTCTTAGTGACCTAAAATAATAGTTGTAACATGCATGCAAGCATTAACAAACCATATTTTATTATTTTAACAACTTGTTAAAATAATCTAACTAGACTTGACTAGTTAGAACTAAGTCAACTGATTCTCTCATTATAGAACTCATACTTATTCACTCAACCAGTGGAGGAAATTAAGGATAAATTCATTAATCAACGGGACAACTCATGTGCATGCTCACAAATGCTTCAAATTCGAATTTTCTTAACTAATTAACTCGACTGAATTACTTAATTAATATTTCCAATTGCTATTAAGACCAAAATTAATTTTACTTCCTTCAGATAGACTAGGGATTGCTATAAGTAGGAAGGGACCCAGAAATGCTATTTTTAGAACTTTCTATTTTTAGCAGTTTCACCTCTCACTCAATGTGGCCAATGACCTTACTGGCCAAACTGCTATTTTTCGACATGCTATTTTTAGCAGGTCTATTTTTAGCACATTCTAAATTTAACATTTCTTGTTGCACATTTTTCAACACTCCCTCTCAACAAGAAAGGCTTCCTCTCGAACTTGATCCTGTAACTATGGAATGTTCCGCATGCAACACAGCTACTTGGTCCACTTGCTCCAACAACACTTGGAACAAAAACACTCCCAACTGACCACTCTCTTGGGCTAGGAACATACTCTGATGCTGAAGCTCTACCTGCTGTTGACAAGTGCTCCCTCTCTGATATCTACACTACTGCAACATCTCCATGCATCTCGCACCATTTCACACCTCTTTGTGCCACCTAGCATTGTGCAAAACACTTGTGCCTCTCACATTGCTGCAACCTCCTATTTATATGTTGTCCTAGGATTCCCTGCACTATCGCTCTCTTTGCCGCTCCATCCGCATTTGTCTCTACCCAATCAGTCAGTTCCTACTACTCCACATCGGAGCTCCTGTAGCAAGGTCTCATCTAAGAGGTTGGGTACCTCAAGGATCCTGCCCCTCCTCCTTGGGACGATCACTCCACATCGCCCCACCTCCTACTTGGAGGTATGACTGCATGTGATCCCTTTGTCCACCTGCCTTGAAGTTCCCCCCTACTTGAGTTCTCTGCATGAGTAGATGTCTCTACTCGATCTCCACTAAGCTTCCCCTGTTGTGGCTGCTCCATAACCTCCTGAAGCTACTGCACCAATCGTGGCTCCTCTGCAATTGTCTGAGACTTCTTCTTGCTCTACATGTTGAGAGGTAATTTACTCTCCCTCTCAACCACGAAGTATCTAGCCTTTGCCTTGCTCCTCAAAGCTTTGCATGCATATTGTACCTCAAGTGCATACAGGTTCTTGGCTAGCACACCAATCTATTTCCACTTTTTCGTCGTCACGAAATTTTCTAGAAAAAGAGCTGATTTTAAATCACTGATATCTCCCTCATCCGAACTCTGATTTTAAATCACCGATATCTCCCTCATGAAGCTCAAACCAAAATCATTACGCTAAATTCTGCATTTAACTTAATCGTGACTAAGTAAGAGAAAAACACATCAATCAATGCATACAATAAAAACATACAACTTTATCATACAAAAATTCAATTACTCAATATGCATACAAAAAAATTTGCAATTACCATACATAAATCAAACCACTAAACAAGCATCCAAATATTGTGCAATTATCACAAAATCCCATGGTTGGAAAATATTATATTGATTAAATCAAATTCATT
This sequence comes from Pinus taeda, assembly GCA_000404065.3. NCBI lineage: Eukaryota > Viridiplantae > Streptophyta > Pinopsida > Pinales > Pinaceae > Pinus > Pinus taeda. The sequence continues at coordinate 8,565 of APFE031026012.1, forward strand.
TACATAACTTCAAGTTGATTTAAGATTTATGATTTTCTATTGACATGTTATAATTATTTATATTGATGCATTATTTGATACTTTTAATTTACAATCTAATAAGCAATACAAACACACAATCATAACAAGCATTGCAAATGCACAAACATTCAAACATCAAAAGCATTGCAAATACACAATCATACAAACATCCCATCAAATCTTCGTACTACACGCAAAATTATAAATACATACAAATATTGCATATGAAATTTTTATCATCATACATAGAAGATTGTAAATATCCAAACATAAAAAATTAATGTAGACACTAAATCAAGCCATATGCTAAAGAAAAGCCACACAAAATTCAAAGTACATATCAAACATGTCATCCACATTCATTATAAATACACAACTATGTAAATAAAAAGCCAAACAACAACCATTCTCATACACAGTCACAAGTACACGTCAGAAAAAGCATTGTAAAGACACACAAATGCATTGAACATTACATATCAAATTTTTGTCATCACACACATAGAAAAAATTTGAATGCACAAACATAATATAGATACCAAGCACCAAGTATTAACAAAGAAAATTCTCACACATTTCAAAATATATATTAACGTGCCACCCATTCATTGTAAAACACAATCAAATAAATGAAATTCAAACAATAATCATTACACTAAATTCTGCATTTAAATTCATCATCACAAAGTAATAGAAAAACCCATCAATCATTGTATGCAATAAAAATATACAACTTCATCATACAGATATTCAATCACTCAATAGGCATACAAAGATAATTGTAACTAACATACACCAACCAATCAATGTACATATAGTAAAGACATACAACTTGATCATATACAAATTGAACCGCTAAACAAGCATCGAAAAATTGTGCAATTATCACAAAAACCCATGCCTACAAAAATATAATATTGATTAAATCAAATGCATTTACATAACTTCGAGTTGATCTAAAATTTAAGATTTTCAATTTACATGTTATTATTATTTATATTGATGCATTATTTGATATTTTTAATTTACAATCTATTAAACTAAAACTATCTAGTTCTAAAATAAATAAATAAAAGTAAATGGAAAAGTAAGGTGGAGAGAGGGACACAAACCCTTGAGGATAGCCATGGTCCATCCTCAAGAGCAATGAGAAAGGGTTTTTAGCCCTTTCAAACAAAACAATACTTTTTATTATTATAGTGGTTTTAGAGTAATTACATAATGAAGATGAAAAATAAATGAATGCCAATTTATTTTGGGTCACGATAACATAATGAATTCATGTCATGAATTCATAATGACATGTAGATAGTTCATCTATCCTAGCATGCTTGTATATTCATGTCCTTTCTTATCATCTGCCAAAAAAACAAAAAATAATTATTAAAATTTAATCGTCATCTATGCCTTATTTGTAAAGTAGCAAAAGCTTTATAAAGAATCAAATTTAATAGTTTATGAAAAATAACCAGCCTAATTTTATAACTGAAAGGCAATGAATAGATTGAAAATTCATATCATGCATTGAATTTACCTTTGCACCATTTGCTCTACGTTGTGTTTCTGCAACCATGATATGCCCATGCAATATAAGTCATCTTACTCCCTTATAGCCTACAACCTATTTAGACATACTCATCAAACTAAAAAATTGTAATCAATTAAATGCAAACAGTCAGAGTTTGACTGCTTTAAAAATTAGAAGTAAAAGAATAATTATTTTTTCAAACTAGTAAAAAAAAATACAACATTAAATAAATTTATTATCAAAATCATTTTTTCTCACTAGTAAAAAAATGAAAACACAGTAATAAATACATTTATTATCAAAATCATCACAATTATCACTGTAATTTTATTTATTATCAAACTCATCACAATTATCATATAAGTTGAAGTTATTCTTTCAACTATTATGGATCACAGAAGCCTCAATTCAACTAACTATCATATAAATTATTAATGAATGGACATACAAGAAAACAAAGAAATCCAATATTCAATCAAGAATACCTTTGATAGATGAATCTATTATATTTACAAGGTTACAACGGTTTCCAGGAGACTCAACAACCAACCGTAAGCCCACTACTCTGTATATATGCTGTGTAATATAATATATTAAGTTTGTATGCATATATCTGCAGTATATTATATATAATATAATATATATCTGTGTAATATAGTATATTAAGTTTGCTTGCATGTATTTATGCTGTGGAATATAATATATAATCTAGTTGGAAATGTCCCCACCACAGTGTAAAGGTAAGGGTGTACAAGTCTCCAACACATGTAATTATTATGAAATCCCAAATGTATTCACTATTTTTTTTAATACAGGCAAAATATCCATCAATAATGAGTGGGAGAAATTGAAATTTATATGAATATAATCATAATAACGACAAACACTGAATGAGAGTGAGAGTGACAACTCAAAGCCTCTATTCATTTCCTTCCCAAACAATCAAACGAGTCAAAATTACAAGCCAAGTTGAGGGAGAGGAAATACAAAATTACAAGATGTCGAAAGTGATTGGAGAGAAAATCAATATATAAACCCAGAAATTTAATCTAACTAATTATGACAATGAAATTTGTGAGTATCCCCACAGAAAATTCACAATGTTAAAAGATAGATACCGCGTTTTACTATTTGGAGTGAATTGAGTACTATAGGCAGGTTCATTGGAAGCAGTGAAACATTTCAAATTGAAGTGGGGCAATGGTAATAATCACACTGAAATCCTGGGTTGAAAGCTTCTAGCCAAGCATACAGTCCCAAATCATGTGAACAACTATTTTTAGTGTTTCAAAAGCGAAAGGAGGCGAACAATATCTGATCCTTAAAAATGGTTAAATGCTTTTTTATGTAAGTATTTTGATGAACTTAACAAATTTTTTGTTAAAAAATTTTAATGGCAACAAAATATATCATAAAATAAAAATTTAAAAATAATTAAATACAGAGAGAGCCCAGTGTTTGAGAAAATTTACCAAATTATAATGAATAAAAAAATAGTTATGGGTTTTACGTAATCTCATATATAGGCTAATTTGGCCGTGGGTGAGATTGGATTAGATAGTGAACCTCTGCATCAATATGGAGGGTGTCTGGGAGAGCTGGAGAGGATAAAGGGGTGACCCAAATGGGGGAGCTGGAGAGGATAAAAGGGTGACCCAAATCAAATCCATATGGTCCGCATGTGTCTATAGAAAAAAATTGAACCATTAAATTACAAGTCCAACATAACCCAGAAATTCAATATAACCCAAATACATTGAATCCAAATTTAAATCCAGAAATTCAATATAAACCAAATACATTGAATCCAAATTTAAATCCAGCCAGAAATTCAATCTGAGTAATATATGTTATTTTGAAAATATGGAAGGGCACGAGGAGAAATACAAACAGAGGAATCTAAGCTATAGTTAGAGAGCCAAAGAAGGGAAGTTAGAAAGGAAGTTAGGGAGAGCCAAAGATCTGAGCTATATCTGAGCTATAGTTACAGAGGCAGCATGACCGGTGAAGTTTGACTAATCGATTCCAAACATCTGCAAGGAATACCCTCTGAATCCAACCCCACCTCCTGAACCTACTCATTCTCGATCTCCCTGGCAGGGAATGAAAATCGTAACGAAATAATTGATATAGAATTTACCAATATTATCAGCGAAATCATTGAAGAGCATTGCCGGGGCCCTTAGATGTAATATGC
>APFE031026023.1:0-18504 GCA_000404065.3 Pinus taeda
AGCCGACATAACAATAATAATGTAAGGGCACAATAATAACAATAGTGGGCTTCTATGGGGTACAATAATAACAATATCGGGACTACATGGGCACAACAATATAATAAGGGGTTGTACTAATAACAATAAGGGGTTACACTAGTAGTATAGGGACCTAATAGGAGGTCACCGAGAGGGAGTTACATGGTGATTTTTCAACTGGATAGATCGAGGAATTAGGTGAGCATGAGGTGTAGAGGATGGTATTCCTTGTTGGCAAGATGATGCCTAGGCTTCCGGTAGTACCCGGGCACATTATCAGGAGTTGGGATAGTAGATCTCACTGTGTGATTTGGCAGGCAGATAGAAGTTGGATATTCGAGGCACGGGTTCTTGATGCTCAATGACTACCTATTAGATACCTAGAGGAGGTAGAGATGGGGCACAGATGGGTCCCAAAAGCTAGCAGCATATACAGTGGCAGGCAGAGAGGATTGGCCCTTGGGCGTTGTGAACCTCCAATATGGTTATGGGATCCAGGGATCTAGTGGATTGGTGGGATACTCCACTCCTCAACGAGCATGGTCGGGATACCAGGTGGTCTGATTCATTCACAAGCAGACACATGGGGTATCACCGAATCCCTCACCATAGGATGAAGCATATTATTGCTCAGGATTGGGGCTAGCCATGGGGTGATAGGCACAAGCACTGTTGAGTCACTTTGGTAAGATTGGCCTAGACTCAATCATCACATAGATTATGGTCGGGGGTTATGGGAGAGGAGGCTCTGGTACGAGCCTGCTAGGTAGTCATTAATGACCAAAGTGTCATGATGTTAGTAGGATAGGTTGCTTCTACGACAGGCAAGGGATTCTGGCATAAAAGGGATGAGCAGTTTAGCTACCCGTAGAAGTGAGCTAGTTTCTACAAGGGAGGGTCATCTAGATATTCCATTTGGTTTCAGTGATTCATTGATGGTGTGCGGAACTTCACCAGTGTGATAGTGTGATAAACAAGAGGAGATGAGGGGAGGCTTGGGTAGACGAGGGTTCAATCCCACTAGGGTTGGATTGTATCTTCAGGATTTTTCTCTTATAGTGCATGAGATGGACTACTCAATAGGGAAATTTCATGGGGAGTTGGGTAGATTTCTACATTATCACGATGCTCTACTTATTGCTAGTATGCAGAGGGCTTCTGGTACCCATATCTAATTGGATAGTGAGTATAGAAAGGTGTGCTTCACATTGATTAGGATGTCTTGGGATCTTGGTATTGATGGATTCCTTCATGTCGGGATAGTGCTGAGATTGGGGATGACCCAATGGTACATTTGGGACCTTGTATCATTGGTGGTTATAATGGTGATCAACAATTAGAGAGAGAAATTTTTCAGGCATTACTTGAGGACAAGCAATTTTTGGCGGGGAGGATTGTAATGTGCCTTCCTAAATTATTTTGGAACAAGGTTTATTTCTACATTTTGGGGGTCAATTTTGGTGAAGACAGGGCCTATTTGAGTTTTGATAGAAGACTTAGGAGTTAGAGGCAAGTTAATTTTATTTTTGTTTTGTTTTGTTAATGATATGTGGGGACCACCCACATAAGAAACATGCACTCCCTAAGCCAATGATTCAAAATGCATGAAGGGTAGAAAGGCTCCATGAAAGTTATAAAAGGAAGGCAACACACTTCATTTTGCATTCTTGGCTTATCGAATTTGATTATGTTGCTCGAGTTGTTTAGCTGGGTCATTTGTTGTTTAGAAAGAGTTTTCCAAGCAGAGAACTCACCCTTTCTTCGGGGGACTTTGAGTGCCACCCTAGAGAGGTTCATCCATTGTCATCCAGAGGAGATTTATAGAGATATTTACAACATTTGTATTAATTTTTCCCCAACATTGCATATTTCTGGAGGACATAGTAGTGGATCTAGTGTGGCCATTGCAATAATCTTCCAAAGGGCTATTGTCAGGAGAAATTAGGAGAATACGGCTCAATATATTTGTTGCCTATTGGGTGAGTTTGAGGACTGGAAGTGGCTGCTATATTCAGGATTGATTTTGTAGACTATGTGGCCAGCGCAAAAGAGATAAACTGATCATATGTGGGAGATAGAGTTTTAGCCATTGGGGTTATTGCTTGCCAGGAGAAATAAGGGAAGTAATGGTGGAGTTCATTGCTACATTTTAGGAGTGTATAGGGAGGATTTTGTTGATGGTTTGGCAAACAACATGCTTCAACAACTATTGAAAAGAGTAGGGATTTTGGGAGTTGATTTTGAAAGGTCAAAACCAGGCCAAATGATTTCTAGGCAATTTAAGGTTTTTGACAAGGACCTCATAAATAAATTTGCTGAATTTTTTGAGAACTGAAGGTGGGGTTTTCAGCCATATATTTGCAGCAGAAAATGCAAAATTGTTGGGGACTGTGCAGTACCTTTTGGGGGTCGATTTTTGGAGGTCAAAATCAGGCCAAACCATTTGTGGGTTTTGCCTGAGGAGAGTAGATATAAATTTGCATAATTTTTTGAGCACCGAAAGTGGGGTTTTCATCCATATCTTTGTAGCAGACCGTGCAGAATTTTTGGGGATTTCGCAGTGCAGTAGTTGGTCAGTTGATTGTAGCCCCGATTTTTCATTGCTTCACTTGAGATTTGCTTCGCTTGCCAAAAAGGAAAGCCCATGTGCATTCCTTCCATATTGTGTACTCTTGCGCAATAAGTGAATACATGTGCATAGTCAGCTTTGAATGGATAGCATCCAACTTATTTATGAATCTATATACATATCAAAGTTTGTAGAGATAGAAATATTATACAGCAATAAACTTTAAGCCGAATGAGAATAAAAAATGCAACCAAGGTTAGCATATCGTAGGCCATTAACAAGAAAGGAAAACATCGTTGACCTGCTAGAAGCATGTAATCTATGTTTGTAATAATAGTCTATGTAGGAGTCCTTAAGTAGAAACCATGATAGGAGTCTACCAAACTTCCAATCCTATATTCTTACTTATTCTTTAACTAATATATCACATATATCACATATGTTGTCTATACATGTACATTATGGATAATAAAGACTATACCTATTTTACATTGAAGAAACAACGTAATCAAATTTTTGTGTTTGTAGAGAGAAACTTCAGGAAAATCATATTACACACAAAAGTACCAAGAAAAACTAATATTCAACATTTTCCATGCAACCTTAATTCTTTATGGTAAGATATGCAATAGAGTAAAAATTTAATTCATAATAGGTGAGGCTAGGGTTCCATAAAAAATATGTTAGCCACAAACAAGGTCATGGAAAAGAAGTCCACATTCCTCTATAAAATAAAATAAAAAAGCAAATGGAATTACGAGCTAAATCTACATTAATGGATGTAAAAAATAAAAACTTTAAGGAAAACTAGAAAGTGAATGAGGGAAGGACAGGATCAGGTAGAACCTAGCATGAAACCCTTCCTCTGTTGGTAGATAGAAGTGCAATAACCTTCCAAAACACCTTTAAAAGAAACTAATCCACAGAGGTAGTTATGTGAACGAATGGTTATACCTCACTATTCCCAAATTTCCTCCATAGTTGTAGAGCTCCACTCTCAGATCATAAAAATACAAATGACACAATTCAATGGAGAAGATGAGTGTAGACAATTACCCTAACTAAACTGGGTTTCATCCCCTCCTTTGATCCATTTAAAATTGCTCACCACCATCTGGAATGTGGGATCATATGGATGAGGCATGATTTGGCATGTGATTTCCTACCACTTGGCTCATAGTGATCAAATTTGAAGGGCTGGTTTTATTTTCATTTGGAAGGAAATATATTCTTCTCACTTTTCAAATATGAAAAGTTATAAAAAAAAATGTACTTCTATTAATAATTATATGTTAAATAAACTCTTCATAAAAAAAATTGCTAAAATAAATAATGTCCTTTTAAATCTTTAACATTTTAAATTAAGAGCAATGTTATTCACATAAATATACTAAGATAACTCTGGAGTATTTGTAAGGCTATAAATATCATGGGATTCATCTCAGTATTTATTGACCAATTTATAAATTAAGACCTAAGTTATTTGTCACAACCCTCTAATCAAGTAATAAATAACCTCATAAAAAAAAAATTCTTTACCTAACCTTACATGTTCTTTACCTACCCTTTACATTCCAAGGTGATTAGATTATTCGTAAATGGTAAGTGTCACTATGTTTTAATCCCGATCTTTACCTTGGCGGGAACGTAACATGGCATTAAGGTTAAATTTACTTCGTCACCACCCTCGGCATAAGAACTTAATTGTTCCCGTATGGCTATGCTGACAGCAATCCTTAACAAATTTGATAACTTTAAAGCCGATGGCTCGAGAGGTGGACAGCTGGTCCTACCTCGGATACTTCACCTTGATTCGAACGTTGATTTCAAGAGATAGCTGGCTGGATTAAATGCTACATCTACACCAGCAAGCTCCTCGGGATTACTAAAATGGATGAACGCTTACGATTCACCCTGGAGATCGAACAACGTGGGTTTACTTGCCATTATATACGAGGTACTTAGGGTTCGAGAGATTCATTTGTTGATTGCTTGAGGTTTGCAGAGCCGCGTTCTCCAGGGCGTCTGTTCTTCCAACAATGCCACCCATGCCAATGTAAACCATAGCGTGAATCTTCTTGGCTGGAGGCGATGCAACTCCCAACATTCTTGGCTGAGTTCTTATGTACCTGCTCTGCAAAAGGCGATGCCGCTTCCAGCTTTTCGCCCTGGATTTTTCATTCGTCCCTCAGGTAAAACCCTCCCTCTTCACTGAAGTTTCTTGTGCAAATTTATATTGTACCTAGTAAATGTATACAGAATGATTTCTCTTTTGAATTGTGTCTCGAATAGGATGAATGATTCCGCGGCGGCAGGGGACTACAGGGTCAATACTACAACGGGAGTGACTATCAGGTAAGACCCATGATACCCGAAAGGAATTTACTTACTCTGCCAAGAACTATAGTCGAATTTAATTTTGATTTCTTCCTGCCAGGAACTTTATCGTTCTCTGTTTATGGCATGAGCGGATATGGTATTCTCGGCCAGGGAAACCTCCGTAGAACGATGCCTTGGGTTCTACCCTTAAGGGTTTCATCAAAGATGCCGAATGGCATCCGGTTGCAGTTCATTCTTGGTAGTTAGAGTTTATAATGTGCTTCTTATGGTTATTCATTTTCCTTCGGGACTAGATGAGGAGATTCGCTGGGTGTATCCCTGAGTTTCTTTCCGCAGCCGGGATTGCGTCTTTTAAATGTATTTATACAAGACTGCGAATTGTTTGGTTATGTAATTATTCAGTATTGTCGGCATTCAAGCCCCAGGCGATTATTTGGTTCTGGGTTCTTCATTTTTTTGTTATATTTAAGCGTCCCTGAAACTTATCTTGCCAGCTTTACTAAGCTCCAACAAGGGTTTGACTGTGTATTGAAAATGGCCGTAGTTTCACCGCCTTTTATATATATTGTTTCCATTTGTTGCATAACTTGTTATCTCTGGAACACGAGTTTTTGTTCTTGCACGAACTACTGCTTTTAGTTGCATATTTATATATTGGTCGGCAGTTATATTCTCTCTGTATTTGACATATTGGTTGCATTTCCTTATATTAATGCATACATTAATGGTCCAAAGGTTGGGTTTATATATCGGTGAAACGTGTTTATCCTTGGGTTTCACCGTAGGCCATACCAACCAATATATGTTATGAATTATTTCCTACACAGATGGTCTATTCATAAGATTTACATAATGTTCTTTTCATTATCTGATATCTTGGAACAATGTGCAGTTTTTTAACTGTTTTACAGCATATGCTCTCTTATTTTATTGAATAAATATTTTAACCCCCTTTTCAAGGTTTTCTACATGAACTTTCCAGTCGCTGGTTTATATATTCTAATGTGACAGTTACCCTAGCCTTCACTGTAATAGAGGAGAAAGTATTATAGTTCACTAGTAATACTTCTGATGGTTTTTATAACTGTAATGCAATTCGTTCACGTACTGTTTTCCACTATTCTGGTTGATATTCCTTATTGTTTACCCAGAATGTTGATATTCCTGATTATTTACCCAGAATGTCTGATATTACTTTCTGGGTTTGTCTATGTGGTTACAGTTATGAAATAAACAACTTCTTTCTCTTTTCTTGCATATAATATTTTACTGTTTTCTCCATTACCATTTACTTGGTTTGTAAAGGACTCCGATACTGAATGAAAATCTAATTTAATAGTTTTCTGATCAGAATAAGTAGAACAGTTGAAGTCACTCATTACTAGTTTAACTTCTTCAATGTTCTGTTTCTTAATTTACAGTTTGTTAATATCCTTTAAGGAAAATATATAAATTCCTAAGAAAATATTAAAGTCATAATTGTACTTACCTGCAATGCCACGTTCACAATCTTCTATGCTTCTCCAGAATGGAGAAGATTGTCTAATGCTTGTTATCCTCCCACCCACGAGATCAGTCAACCAAACTGAATCTCTCCCCCAAGCTCACTTGCCGGCCACAACCTTCGGCAACATAAAGCACACTTGTGCCTGTGCTATCTGGTCCTCACCAGACGTAGCACTCCTCTTTTCTGCTTCAGTGCCTTATTCCTTTTCCCCGTCTGTTCCTCAACAACCCGGTCCTTTTCCTTTTTCCCTTTTTTCTATGGGAGAGGAAAAGCAGTTAGGGTTTCCCCTTACTTGCTGGCAACTATTTCTTTTATTTAAGCAAGAAAAGAAAATAACTTTCTCATAAAAGTTATTATATGTAATTATTCAATCCATACTTAATCTTTGAATTAATAATATTTTCATCATTTTTAAGAAAACAATAATCTATGTTCTGTATTTACCTATAACGGTAAATCAGAAAATTTATTCACATAAACTGTTTGGTCATTACATCTCCTCCCCCTGAGATTGGACACCGTCTCGGTGTCTTTCAGTCATGAACATATCTGGATAGGTTCTCTTCATTAATTCTTCATCTTCCCAAGTGGCCTCCTCGGGCCCAAAATGTCGCCATTGTACCTTAACTTGGGTAATAACTCGTTTCCGCAGCTGCACTTCTCTCCGGTCGAGAATGCTCAGCGGTTTGACCTGCAATACACAATTCCTTTAATTAGTTTTCTTTCAAATGGAATTCTTGCCAAATTTTATTGTAACAATAACCCCACTTGTATATCCTGCCATCGGATTACATGCTTAGGTTCATACACATATTTCTTTAGTACCGAAACATGGAACACGTTGTGGACTCGGATGTGACTTGGCAAGGCCAGTTGGTAAGCCACCTGTCCAATCCTTGCTAAAACTTGGAAGCGTCCACAATATCGAGGCGCCAATTTGGCACACCCACTCCACTTTAAAGTACTTCTTTTGTCCTGAATTCGGATATACACATGGTCCCCAACTTGGTACTCTTTGAATCTTCTTTTCCGATCGGCGAAATTCTTTTGTCTATCTTGAGCAGCTTTCAAATTAACACGCACCCTCTTTACCATGTCTTCCATTTCCTTAAGCATTTCAGGTCCTAGACTTAATCTATCTTCAGGCCCTCCCCAGCTGGAGGGTGTACGGAATTTTCAGCCATACATAACCTCAAATGGACTCATTTGCGTAGAGGTATGATACCCATTGTTATACGCGAATTCCACCAGATGTAAATATTCTTCCCACAGTGTGGGTTGTTGCATGACATAAGCCCTTAACATGTCCTCTACCACTTGGTTCACCCGTTCCGTCTGTCCATCAGTTTGAGGATGGTATGCTGTACTGAAATTCAACTGAGTTCCTAAATTAGCAAACAGTGTTTTCCAAAAAGCTGATGTGAACTTCACATCACGATCAGAAATTATTGTTTTCGGAAGTCCATGTAATATGAACACATTCTGCATAAAAATATGAGCGATTTGTGCAGCTTTATATGTGGATTTTACCGGTATGAAATGTGCAGCCTTACTTAATTTGTCTACCACCACCATAATGGAGTCATAGTTTTTCTTTGTTCTAGGTAACCCAGTAATAAAATCCATGGAGATGATTTCCCATTTCCATTCTGGGATGGGTAGTGGTTGTAACAATCCTGCTGGATGCTGATGCTCCGCTTTAATCTGCTGACATTCTAAGCACCGTGCTAAGTACTCGACAATGCTCTTCTTCATTCTTGGCCAGAAATATTCTTTCCGGATTGCAGTTATCATCTTCTGATAACCCGGGTGACCCGCATAATGGCTTATATGAAATTTGTCCATAATCAGATTTTTAATTCTGCTTTGATTGGGTACATATAACCTTTGCTTGAAATAGATTAATCCAGCATCATCTAATTCATATTCTTGTTGGCCATCTCCTCTAGCAGATTGTTGTATTTGCAGTTTTAGCTGCTGATACTCAGTATATTGGTCTGAAATTTCCTTTATTATTTCCAAAAAGGGACTTTTCCATTCACTAATGGAAATTTCATACAAATTTTGTATTTTCCGGCTCAAAGCGTCTGCTACTCTGTTTTCTTTTCCCTGCAAATGTTTTATATCGAAGTCAAAGCCGCTTAAAAAGTCCACCCACCGCGCTTGCCTAGCGTTTAAAGTAGGCTGGCTAAAATAGTTGGTTAAACTATGGTGGTCGGTGAGCAGCAAAAATTTCCTGCCCATAAGATAATTCCGCCACATCTTTAGGGCATGTATGACAGCAGCCAACTCCAAATCATAAGCAGAGTATTTCTGCTCATGTTCTTTTAATTTTCGAGACTCGTATGCAATTACTCTGCCTTCTTGCATCAAGACCCCCCCTAATCCCTTTTTACTTGCATCTGTACATACCACATAATCTTTATTAGGATCAGCTATACTCAGAATAGGTGTTGTGGTGAGCAGATGTTTCAATTGCTTGAAACTTTTCTGGCAGCTTGGGGTCCAATGAAATACCTTTCCCTTTTTCTGTAATGAGGCAATGGGAAAAGCCACTTTAGAAAAACCTTCCACGAATCTTCTATAATATCCAGCTAATCCCATGAAAGATCGGACGTCCGCTACATCTTTTGGTACAGGCCACTCCATTATGGCCTTTATCTTTTCCGGGTCCACTGTGATTCCGTCCTTTGTGATTACGTGACCCAAATATTGGATTTCTTCTTTAAAGAATTCACACTTGCTAAACTTAGCGTACAACTGATGCTCTCGAAGGGTCTGTAATACCATTCTAAGATGTTCATAATGTTCTTCGATGGTGCGTGAATATATTAATATGTCATCAATAAATATCAGCACGAATCGATCCAAATAATGATGGAAAATGCTGTTCATTAAACACATGAAGGTTGCAGGCGTGTTGGTTAGCCCGAACGGCAAGACCACAAATTCATAGTGACCATACCTTGTTCTAAAAGTTGTTTTAGCGATATCTTCTTCTTTAATTCGGATTTGATGGTAGCCTGATTGCAAGTCGATCTTAGAGACACCGTCGCACCCTTCACTTGATCGAACAATTCATCGATCCGTGGTAAAGGATATTTATTTTTGATGGTCAACTTATTCAACTATCGGTAATCGATGCACATCCGGAGGGTGCCGTCCTTTTTCTTGACAAATAATACTGGGGATCCCCATGGAGACACGCTAGGACGAATGTAGTCCTTATCTAGTAACTCTTGCAACTGCATTTTTAATTCTGTCAATTCGGGTACACTCATTCTATAGGGTGCTCGTGATACTGGTGCGGCACCTGGTACCAGCTCAATGGTAAAATCTATGTTTCTTCTTGGCGGTAGTCCAAGAATTTCTTCCGGAAATACATCTGTAAATTCTCGTATTATAGGAATATTGTTCAAAGAGGCTGTTTTATCCTTTGAATCTGCATATCCCACCTGGATGGCGTAAACCTGACACCCTTTTCGTATACATTTTACCAGTTGGTTTGCGGTTATCGGTCGAACCTGCACTGGTCGTTTAACCCCCTGCATTTCTTTTCTGTTTCCTTGTTGATCTCTATAGTAAATAATCTTGGTTTTACAATCAACTAATGACCAGTGTTTTTCCAACCAGTCCATACCGATTAGGATATCATAGGAGCCAAGAGGAAGCACATTCAAGTCAGCTATTACTCGCTGACCTGCTATAGTAAAAGAGCAATCGTTGACTTTGGCTGTTACCCGTCGCTTGGCTCCTATAGCTAATTGCACTAGCCACGGGTTTTTAAATTTAACAGATTGTAAATTACAACGTTCCACTACCTTTGGGCTCACATAGCTTAGTGTAGCCCCGGGGTCAATTAAAACAGTTATGATAAGGTTTGAGATATTACCTTTGAATTCGACCATGGTTGGCTGATATTCCGCCTGTCGGTCTTCCAAAGCCGCATTAATTCTGGGTACACTACGTCCAACCTCGCCAACTGTTGAGGCTTCATGAATTTGGAATAACTGTTCAGTCCCTTTTCGCTGTGGACAGTTCTTAATGTAATGGGGTCCCCCACAACCCCAGCACTACACCGGGGGCCTTGTTGTCCCTTCACTGTCCAATCTTGGTTGCTGTTCGCTGACTTTGGACTCATTTGCAGCTCTAAACTTAGATGTAGTTCTTGATGCAAATCTGCTGTTTGCTCCTTTGCCATTTCCCTTATTTCCATTGCTGTGATTTCCTTTGTTGTTTCCAACTGCCTTAAAGCCCTTCTTCTCATTCCATTTCCTGCTAGCAGTTTCCCCTTTTTGCTTACTTTGTTGATAACAGATTCTAGCCTTACGGGTTACCTCATCCATTGATTTTGGATTGTCAAATTCAATCCTCTCTCGCATATATGGTGGTAAACTGCTAACGAATCGTTGTACTTTTGCTTTTTCCTCCCTTATATATGGCACATAGCGAAGTAAGGAAGTAAAACGGGTGATGAATTCATCCATAGTCTGCTGCCCCAATCGCAAATCATGGAATTCTCTCGCTTTTTCATCATAGAAGCGCTCAGTTAGATATCTCTCTTTAAAGAACCTTTGAAAATTATCCCAAGTAATGGTCTGCTCAATAACTCCTTTTACAATCTTCACCTCCTCCCACCATAAGGTGGCCTTTTCCTGTAATTGAAAAATAGCCAGTCGTGCTTTAAGATTGTGGTCATATTCATAAAGCTGAAAATACTTGTTCATATTGATTAACCATGCTTCAGCTGCTTCTTCTTGTTCTTCGTCAAAATGTGGTGGCTTAATCTTGCAGAATTCCCCTTGTAGTTCTACCCTTTTTCTTTTCGAGGTTTGTTGTTCAAATACATTATCGGAACGTTCCTCCTGCTCCTCCGATCTTCGGGGGGTATATGATGGTTCTGTTCTTCAGACATTCTTTGCTGTTCTGCACTAGGATTAACTGGTGGTTGATTTTGTCTGTCGGACAAGCTTTTCAAAATTCTTTCTTGTTCTATTGTTAATCGGGCATTATCTTCTCGCAGTCGAGCCATCTCATTCTTAAGTTCCTGTACTGTTTCCAGAATTGCTTGATTTGTGACTCTGGCTTCTTCTCCAAGTTGTACCCACATTTCTGGATTATTTTCAGGGCCATGCATGCCCTGCCCCATTACAGGTCGTCGTGGTGTATTATCTGCCCTCCTCATGCTACCGTCCTCAGAACCCTGATCCTGTGCTTCATCATAACAAAAAAAACATTCAAGGATAATAATGAGAATGACTAATTGTTTATATATTTAATACAGTGTCCTTATATGTCATTGTTATCTTACCCAGAGGCCTCAGTGCTGTAACTGGGCTCTGATACCATATGTCACAACCCTCTAATCAAGTAATAAATAACCTCATAAAAAAAAAAATTCTTTACCTAACCTTACATGTTCTTTACCTACCCTTTACATGCCAAGGTGATTAGATTATTCGTAAATGGTAAGTGTCACTATGTTTTAATCCCAATCTTTACCTTGGGGGGAACGTAACATGGCATTAAGGTTAAATTTACTTCGTCACCACCCTCGGCATAAGAACTTAATTGTTCCCGTATGGCTATGCTGACAGCAATCCTTAACAAATCTGGTAACTTTAAAGCCGATGGCTCGAGAGGTGGACAGCTGGTCCTACCTCGGATACTTCACCTTGATTCGAACGTTGATTTCAAGAGGTAGCTGGCTGGAGTAAATGCTACAGCTACACCAGCAAGCTCCTCGGGATTACTAAAATGGATGAACGCTTACGATTCACCCTAGAGATCGAACGGCGTGGGTTTACTTGCCATTGTATATGAGGTACTTAGGGTTCGAGAGATTCATTTGTTGATTGCTTGAGCTTTGCAGAGCCGCATTCTCCAGGGCGTCTGTTCTTCCAACAACACCACCCATGCCAATGTAAACCATAGCGTGAGTCTTCTTGGCTGGAGGCGATGTAGCTCCCAACATTCTTGGCTGAGTTCTTATGTACCTTCTCTGCAAAAGGCAATGCCGCTTCCAGCTTTTCGCCCTGGATTTTTCATTCGTCCCTCAGGTAAAACCCTCCCTCTTCACTGAAGTTTCTTTTGCAAATTTATATTGTACTTGGTAAATGTATACAGAATGATTTCTCTTTTGAATTGTGTCTCGAACAGGATGAAGGATTCCGCGGCGGCAGGGGACTACAGGGTCAATACTACAACGGGAGCGACTATCAGGTAAGACCCATGATACCTGAAAGGAATTTACTTACTCTGCCAAGAACCAGAGTCGAATTTAATTTTGATTTCTTCCTGCCAGGAACTTTATCGTTCTCTATTTATGGCATGGGCGGATATGGTGTTTTCGGCCAGGGAAACCTCCGTAGAACGATGCCTTGGGTTCTACCCTTAAGGGTTTCATCAAAGATGCCGAATGGCATCCGGTTGTAGTTCATTCTTGGTAGTTAGAGTTTATAATGTGCTTCTTATGGTTATTCATTTTCCTTCGGGACTAGATGAGGAGATTCGCTGGGTGTATCCCTGAGTTTCTTTCCGCAGCCGGGATTGCGTCTTTTAAATGTATTTATACAGGACTGCAAACTGTTTGGTTATGTAATTATTCAGTACTGTCGGCATTCAAGCCCCAGGCGATTATTTGGTTCTGGGTTCTTCATTTTTTTGTTATATTTAAGCGTCCATGAAACTTATCTTACGAGCTTTACTAAGCTCCGACAAGGGTTTGACTGTGTATTGAAACTGGCCGTAGTTTCACCGCCTTTTATATATATTGTTTCCATTTGTTGCATAACTTGTTATCTCTGGAACACGAGTTTTTGTTCTTGCACGAACTACTGCTTTTAGTTGCATATTTATATATTGGTCGGCAGTTATATTCTCTCTGTATTCGGCATATTGGTTGCATTTCCTTATATTAATGCATACATTAATGGTCCGAAGGTTGGGTTTATTTTCTACATATCGGTGAAACGTGTTTATCCTTGGGTTTCACCGTAGGCCATACCAACCAATATATGTTATGAATTCTTTCCTACACAGATGGTCTATTCATAAGATTTACATAATGTTCTTTTCATTATCTGATATCTTGGAACAATGTGCAGTTTGTTAACTATTTTACAACGTACGCTCTCTTATTTTATTGAATAAATCTTTTAACCCCCTTTTCAAGGTTTTCTACGTGAACTTTCCAGTCGCTGGTTTATATATTCTAATGCGACAGTTACCCTAGCCTTCACTATAATAGAGGAGAAAGTATTATAGTTCACTAGTAATACTTCTGATGGTTTTTATAACTGTAATGCAATTCGTTCACGTACTGTTTTCCACTATTCTAGTTGATATTGCTTATTGTTTACCCAGAATGTTGATATTCCTGATTATTTACCCAGAATGTCTGATATTACTTTTTGGGTTTGTCTATGCGGTTACAGTTATGAAATAAACAGCTTCTTTCTCTTTTCTTGCATATAATATTTTACTGTTTTCTCCATTACCATTTGCTTGGTTTGTAAAGGACTCCGATACTGAATGAAAATATAATTTAATAGTTTTCTGATCAGAATAAGTAGAACAGTTGAAGTCACTCATTACTAGTTTAACTTCTTCAATGTTCTGTTTCTTAATTTATAGTTTGTTAATATCCTTTAAGGAAAATATAGAAATTCCTTAGAAAATATTAAATTCATAATTGTACTTACCTGCAATGTCACGTTCACAATCTTTTGTGCTTCTCCAGAATGGAGAAGATTGTCTAATGCTTGTTATCCTCCCACCCATGAGATCAGTCAACCAGACTGAATCTCTCCCCCAAGCTCACTTGCCGGCCACGGCAACATAAAGCACACTTGTGCCTGTGCTATCTGGTCCTCACCAGACGTAGCACTCCTCTTTTCTGCTTCAGTGCCTTATTCCTTTTCCCCGTCTGTTCCTCAACAACCCGGGCCTTTTCCTTTTTCCCTTTTTTCTAAGGGAGAGGAAAAGCAGTTAGGGTTTCCCCTTACTTGCTGCCAACTGTTTCTTTTATTTAAGCAAGAAAAGAAAATAACTTTCTCATAAAAGTTATTATATGTAATTATTCAATCCATATTCAATCTTTGAATTAATAATATTTTCATCATTTTTAAGAAAACAATAATCTCTGTTCCGTATTTACCTATAACGGTAAATCAGAAAATTTATTCACATAAACTGTTTGGTCATTACATTATTCACATAAATATACTAAGATAACTCTGGACTATTTGTGCTGCTATAAATATCATCCTAGTTATTTCAATATTTATAATTTTACGAAGAAAATATATGGTCTATGTTCTACTAAAATTGGTGAACAAATAATGTTTATAGGTATAATAATTCATTAAAGTTTTTGAAAATTTGTAACTTGAGTTATGGAAAAAAAATTCCTTGTTATCCAACAAGACCATCGAGGACTATTTCAAAAATGACGGAAGAAAAAAAAAAAACACTTAAAAAATTATATTAATAAATTTATAAAAAAAACACCCATCACAATTTTTTCTTAAATTCTCTTTGTATATTTCATTTGTAACCATAAATATTATATAACAATTTTCTTAAATCCTCTATATCTTTCATTTGTAACCCTAAATATTATATAACAAAAAAATGTACGCAGAGGCGTGTGGAAATAGTTAAACAAATATTATAAATTTCATAGTAAAATCAAAAGCGAGAATGACGAACATACAAAAATTTCTCTGCAACACGGAGTCATATGGAAGGACATGGAGGACATGTGCTTTTCTACTTAGGGTTTCCTGCACGATTGGAATGTTAACTAAGTTGACTACCCAATAAGATCATCTCGTTTAGAAAGCTGAGTGTCACAGGGGGGTTAAACAGGGGGTTTTTGATTATATCAAGAAGCGCCATTTGGACGCCTCCAAAATTTAGAAGAAGAACCAAGCGGAGCACGCTTCCTGGAAGAAGAAGAAGGAGGGATTGGTTTAGGATCAACGTAGTTATATGGATGATTTCGAGGTTCAGTAGAATCAACTGGTTGTTTCTTTCTAATGTGACCGGATGAAGGCGGAGGATAAGGATGAGGATGAGGAGAAGCACGTCTTTTGGGGCAGGGAGAGGGAGCAGGAGCAGGAGCCTAGGCTGGCGAAGGAGAAGGACGTTTGGGAATCCTGTTATTAGAAGGAGTTTGAGAGAGCCTCGATCTCTTCTTCCCACAAGAGTTGAAAGAAGCAGGAGTTTTTGAATAAAATTCATCGTTCTGCTGGCGACTGCAGTGTAGGGAACTGAGGGGAGGCGGAGTCTGAGGAGCGAGTTTTAGCTGGGGGGCTTTCTTGGCTCCACGTTTGGCATACTGGTCGGCCACTTCGTTGCCCTGGATTCCCGAGTGTGCCTTCACCAGGGGAGGAGGCTGGGGAGTTGTACAACAACTTGGGTGCCGCCATTTTGAAGGAGGTGAATGACGCGCAGGCGTAGACAACCAAAGTTTTTTGCACAAGGTGAAAGCACACTCGGGAATCCAGGGCAACGAAGTGGCCGACCAGTATGCCAAACCTGGAGCCAAGAAAGCCCCCCAGCTAAAAATCGCTCCTCAGACTCCGCCTCCCCTCAGTTCCCTACACTGCAGTCGCCAGCAGAACGATGAATTTTATTCAAAAACTCCTGCTTCTTTCAACTCTTGTGGGAAGAAGAGATCGAGGCTCTCTCAAACTCCTTCTAATAATAGAATTCCCAAACGTCCTTCTCCTTCGCTAGCCCAGGTTCCTGCTCCTGCTCCCTCTCCCTGCCCCAATAGACGTGTTTCTCCTCATCCTTATCCTCCGCCTTCATCCGGTCACATTAGAAAGAAACAACCAGTTGATTCTACTGAACCTCGAAATCATCCATATAACTACATTGATCCTAAACCAATCCCTCCTCCTTCTTCTTCCAAGAAGCGTGCTCCGCTTGGTTCTTCTTCTGAATTTTGGAGGCGTCCAAATGGCGCTTCTTGATATAATCAAAAACCCCCTGTTTAACCCCCCTGTGACACTCAGCTTTTTAAACGAGATGATCTTATTAGGTAGTCAACTTAGTTAACATTCAAATCGTGCAGGGAGAGAGGAGATGGCAATTTAATGGTTTGGCTCACAATTTGAACAAATTATTCTGTTCGTTTTTATGTTCTTTCTGAGCGAAGTATAACTGCGGAGGCGAATCCATTATTGGGTTAAAATATCTTAAAAGCCATCTTGCGCCTTTCAGAGCCAAGCTTGACTGCGGAGGCTTGGGTTGAAATATCTTAAAAGCCATCTTGCGCCTTTCAGAGCCCAGCGTGATTGCGGAGGCGAATCCATTATTGGGTTGAAATATCTTAAAAACCATCTTGCACCTTTCAAAGCCAAGCGTGACTGCGGAGGCGAATCCATTACTACTAAAAGGCCATCAATTAGATCGCTTTAGACGTTCGTGCCATCGATGGCTTTGGAGGTGACCTCAAATTAACAACACTCGGTCTTTGTGGTGGAAGGAACAGCAGCCCTCGCTCCATACTGGCGCAATCTTCGAACAGATTACATTCAAAAAAAATTGAGGTGACGTTATATATCTGAATAGTAGAATTATTTACCACATTGGTAGCTTGTTATCTGTTGGAAACTGGTAATTTCCCCTGTGCGCGGAGGGCAGCAGCAATGGCGCGCAGTCAGCAGTCAACGGAGACAGAAAACCACCCAGCGGTAAATCAAACCCAGCAGGATCATATCGCACCACCCTTCAGCGAAAGGCAGTTTCCGTGCAACGAGCTCCGATGCAATTGGGAGCCGACAACTGTCCAGCAAGTGATGCTGGCATGACATCAGCCACTGACACCCATCGGAAGGTATCACTCGGTTAACTTACCCCGCCCGATATGCGTCCGATCAACAGTGATTGTCCTCCGCCGTTCGATTGTCAGGTAAGGTCTCCGTGGTTTACACTCACCGAAGTACATACGCAGGCCTGTTGAAAATTAATGTTGCGTGGAATAAGGTCTGTTGAAAATTAAATGCAGCGTGGAGAAAAGCTATGTCCCATATCTTATGTTAAAGCCCCGACATGAGTTTGGTGAAGTTTTAGAGTTTTCCTTACGGCAATTTAATATGAAGCATGGGCGAAATATTACATAAGTTTTTTTTAATATATATTTTAAACAAAAAAAACGTTGACCTTTTGTTATGTGAAAACAAAAACTCCCACGGGGATTGTAGTATGTGTGTTTTTGTAATTCCACACGGTGAAAAAAAGGGATCTGAGTCCGCAGCACCAGATATATGAAAAATACATACACGGGGAATGTAATGTGAATATTGCATTGCAAACGAGGAGAAGAGTGTGTGGGCTCGGGGCAGCCATTGAAAGAAAATCCACGGGGATTGTAAAAAACATTTTTATGTAATTGCATATGAAAATGAAACAGAGGGTCTGCAGCACCCGTAAAAGAACAGAGAGTTAATTTTGTATTGCAGGGGAGAAATGCACAGAAGTGCATAAATATTTCTGGGTTTGTAATGTAAAAAGGTTTTATGCAGCAGAGTGATTTTGTTTGTAATGTAAGAAGAAAAATTACACAGCAGTGCAGGAGAAGACAAAGAAGTGAAAGAAGACAAACCATGGGCAAGTATGTGAAACCATGAATTGTTTCACACAGAAGTGAAAAGGTAAATGGGTAAATCCCTGTAAGTTTTTGTTTTTCACACAGCGGTGAATGTAAATGAAATATTTACACAGTGGTGTAAAATTTCATAGGAGGCAGAGTAATTTATCTTGTAATGTTTTGGTGAATCCCTCTCAGTAAAAGAGGATGAATTTGTCTCTGTAAATTCTCAAGTGAAAACAGAGTTTTGGTTTAATGTTGGTTTTGGTAAATCCCTCACAGCAAAGAGGATGAATGTATATCAGTCATTTTATTCTTATGAATGGAAATCTTTTATGGTGGTGCATTACTCTGTTCAGTGAATTTTTTTTTAAAGGGTAAAGATCCCGGAGTAGAGCAAAGGAAACAGAGCATTGGCTCTGTGGTGTTTGTCTGGTTTTGGTATTTCCCATTGCAAACGAAAAA